>JAGDQP010014716.1:32734-44461 GCA_022664845.1 Lepisma saccharinum | reverse complement strand
TTTTTTAGCGTTTGTTCTCTTCTTCAAATTGCTGGTTCATTTTTTCTAAACTACGTCTGTGAATTTTATGGACTATTTAATGTGCGTACTGTTTTCACTGCCTCAAAGAAAGAAAAAAGTCTAATCGCAAAACCAGAGCTTTCCTTCGAAAGTACAAAGTATAAAGGAGTTTCTCTTAAAAATAAAAAAAACTTTAGGTGAAGGAGTACCGAACCCGGGACCACTGAATCCTTACCCATCGTTTTTACCATTTTATTAAATCTGAATTGGACTACAGAATCAGGATAAACGGAAAAGATTACAAAATACATTAAATGCAAATAAAGTTATAAAACAAAATAAACAATAACTATTCAAAATAACCTATTTAAAATATAAAAAATATAAACCTTTTTCAAAATAAAAACGTACGATGAACGGGTATCGAACCCGGGGCATTATAATTCCAACGCCTTATCCATTACTCCATGTAGCCAACAAGTGCTTTGTGAGAGCTCTTTATATCAATTCCGTACACGGGTAACAGACGCTACTAATTACGTAGTATTCACACGTCATGGTTATCCTCTCCTCAGACAATTCTCTGCCATTTTGTTCCGTTCTGCCAGCAGTTCTGTTTGTTTAGAAAACAGGACACAATGCGTTTCACCATTAACAATCTTCGGAGAAAATAGCAGTTAAGCTAGTAAGTGCTGTTTTTCATCGGTTGTAACAGTCATAGCAATTTATCCCATGTAGCAGTGAAAAATAGCTGCTAAGCTATTTTTGTCCATCTCTATTTCGCACCTATTTTTCAAGGCTTTATTAATGTTTTTTGCTTTCTTTGTGTATTGTATAGATGCGCCATCCCTTCGAGATATCAAATCCGGCACATTTTTGGCGTTTATTGCCTTCTTCAAACTGCCGATTCAATTCCCCTCAAAATTAAAATCTGGCAGAATTCCGGGACGGTCGCGGCAGCAAAACTAAGCATGTCCCAACAAATAATACACAAATTATTGAATTCCCGTATTCGCATCAAATCAGAATCCGGACATCACGAAAGAATTCAAACCGAATCAAACGGGAATCGAACCCAGAGCCAGTTAGTCCCTCCAACATCTTAGCAGTAGCAGTAATATTCATACTATACCTCTACTGCATGTCCGCCGTATTCTCTATCTCCGAGAATTTCCATCATGGCTGCTCACTGGTCTTGAGCAACGGCCCCTGATGATGCTCGTCGAAGACAAAATTTACTCTGAGAACTGCGACCTCCCCCACAACCGATTTAAAGCTTATATAGTTCCCTGACGAAAACAGCCCACTGACCTGCTGGCTACCAAAGGAGAGGATACAAAGGTAGCTCAGCCAACAACAGAAAACGGCGTAAAAAATAGCTATTCACTCCCTCAGACGTTTTTGTACCATGAAATAATTAAGAAAGAATATAAAGAATCTGGCTGAGGAGAAATCCGCTGGCTCCCTGCTCTTTTCGACTTTCTCCTGGTGAAGCTGAAAGATACTTTGAGAAGTACAAACAAATATTTTAAATGATTACAAAAACTGAGTACATAAGAATTTGAATATAGAATAACAAAATATTAATTTGATTAAACACCTAAATATGTTCCGGCTGGGCTTTTACCTTATTAGCATATATGCATAACAATATAATTAGTAATATATTACAAGTTGAATGAATTACTACAATACATATAATTTATTTACACATTTGTTAATGGGAAAAAGGAGTTGTGGTACACAGTGCCACAACATAAGATTGGAGTTATTGAATATATCTTAAGTGGAGTGTGAATAATTCATTATAATTAGAAGCAAATGTCTTGTTTTCCGTAGACGATGATAGCAACGATCCATACCTGAAGTGGGTAGATTTGACAGCGACGTCATTTCAAGTGTGTCAGGATGCTTGGCCATCAGTAGTAGATACACAGATGTGTACAGCACCAGGAGATGGAAAAAATCCATGCAGTGTAAGTTTCTTAACTACAAAGTAAGTAGGAAAGTAACTTAAGTTCCTTGACTACAAGAATTCATGGTTTGTAGTGCGAAACAATAAGACCGTACGACAATAGTACTGGACCTATATTGGCGTGAAAGCAATTGAAGCCTATAAGTGAGGGAAAAGAGCCATATTTCATGTGAATATATAGACAATATACAAAGGTGACAAGATTCCTGTTGTTCGACTACTAGGCCAGTGTTTCTTTTCATAGATGTGGGTAGAAGGTATAACTATCCAGATCATGGAAAGTATTCGCATAACGTTGTCAAAGGCTAGAAATAGCACATGGAACCTGGCTCTCGGTAATATCTAAAATACTTGCTTGGAGACGAAATGAACCTCAGTTGAAGATCGCTTTCCTCTAGTGCTTGAGGTCCCCAGTTTGATCCCGTCTCGTTCCATGTGGACCTTGTGGTGGACAAACACCGTGTGCATGGCTTTTCTCGGTGTTCTTCCGTTTCCTCCAACTTTCTTCATTCCACTAATTCACCCATCATCATTCATTAGACCTGAGGTAAAGTTTTCTAAAGGACTTAAATAAAGTTCAATTCGGAAAGAACCCCAAGATGAGGAACTGTTATCTAAACTGAAACGCTTATTGTACATTTTTACTTCTCTCGTGTGTGACGGTAGATGAGTTTCTTTACTATTTTCAATGTTTCTCTAATCTAACATAGTTTCAAATGTTGACACGATCATATAAACATCAACTAGAAAACATAAGAGACCAACTTGTTGTCCGTATATTCAGGGAGGATATCAGATGACGTCTTCTAACAGATAACAAATTAACCTTACAGCGTGCAATAGACGCAATCACCATTGAAGAGCAAGAAGACAAAGATACATTTTTTCCACAAATCCAACAAACCGACTTTTAGATTCGAGGACTTTCATCACATACAACAGATCAATAGCAGAAAACAGAAAACGAAAGAAACATCACCAAGATCAAATAGGTTCTGCTAGAGATGTGGGGGTATGTACAGTGATAAACATTCTTACGAACAATGCTTCGCTGCTAAATTAAAATGCTTTTTCTGTGGAAAATTGGGTCACATATCTAAAATATACCGATCGAGGAAAAACAAAAACCCAACAGATAAAAAAGCAACACAAATGATAGTATCAGATATCCCACATCTTGAATTCGGCAATACTATTATGGAGAATTTGGATTTAAGACCTACAACTAAACCGGCTAGATTTTTGAATGACATTTTGATCTTAAGATAAGATGACAGTATATCTAACGTTAATCTATTTAAATTGGCAAAAATATTATTGAAGTGAATATCAAACAACAGAAGGTACCATGTGTTTTAAGTACATCCTTGGATAAGAATTTCATTGCATTATCTACTATTATGAAACAAGGAGATGTCTCAAATTTGCGTCCCGAAATACAAACTATCAAGACGTAAAGGGTACTGAGATCGTTATATTAGGTATAATAAAGTTAACTATTTCTATATCAATTCGACATGGCATTTCTTGTAACCACAACTGACTTATTTATGACGGTATTAGGCTTACAAGGAGTAGAAATTATCTACCCAAATTGGACTTCTAAAAGTGCAACTTCCACTAAACGTGATGTAGCTACACATACATCACAAGATTACAAAAGCGACAAAGATTTTTACAACAATTTATCATTTTAATGATTTAAGAGAAACGATCAAAATATCTGTGCATAAAAACCAACAATCATTGAAAGCGTTGTTAACATTATATTTTGAAAAATATATCTTAAGTTAGATGAACTAGTGTCAACTTGTAAAGACTTTGTCACGCAGAATAAAAAAGACACAACGATAACCAAAAAGTAGAAAGGTTAGGTGATTAATCAAAAGAACCGGAAATGGAATCATCTTCAATAACCAACACTCAAAACTCAACAAATGAAAATTTCGATGATCATAAAGACTCTTCAAAGAAATTGAAAAAAGCGTCTTACAGTCCAGAAAATGTTAACAACAAACAATAGGAAAAGGTGAAAACACGAACACAAATCGGTGGCAGTGATGATCTTTTAAAATGGATTAACAATCAAGGATTGTCGCACAAATGTTTAAATCCATTGTTTCAGTCCCAACTTAACAATTTGGAAGATTTTATGAAGAAACAAACTTCTCAAAGAAACTCAAAGAAACAAAACTTCTGGAAAACTTGTAAAGCAAATGGAATAGTAACAACTTAAGCAAATCTAACCTATCAAACTAATGTATTTTTGGTGAAGGTAACTTAGAAAACAAATACTTTTTATCATGTGAATTGTGCAAGCTTTATTGCGTGTGATTAGTATGGAACATCTTTCATAACTTGATCTAACCTAAACTACTTAACTTCTGTGGTAGAAAGAAATCTGTATTAGAGCATGACGTTTATTTATACAGAACATACTATTTGTGATGCATGATGTGGTTAAGTAGAACATGTAAAACTTCGTGCATGTGTCTACATTTTTAAACTAACAAATAAACTTATCAATGGACCATGTGTAGTGCATGAACTTTTGAAAATCACCTACTATGCTTTGAGCATGAAACTTCATTTATAAGTATTAAGCAACGTTTCAAGTAGCATGAGTAAAACAAGTGGTTTTAGTAATAATCAGTAACATTAACTATACTTGTTTAAAATACTAACCTAATGTAATCTATCTTGAAACAAACAGGGTTCTGTAACGATAATTAAACATACATGTATATTGTATTTGATATCTTATTGAGCAACGTAGGTTAAAGGAACATAATCAAACTGTATTGGGTATATATCAATGTATCTTTATTTAGAATGTCATCAATGGATGATTTAACAGAAACTTTTTTGTAGAGTCAAGAACGAACCTTGTACTATCGTGGCCAATATAATGTTTACATGAGTTTGTTATACACGATTTTTCTCTAAGCCTAGAAGGTAGGCAACCCAACTGAAGTAGAGTGGGCGGTGTGTGATTCTGAGAGTGTGTGAGTGAGCGAGCAAGGGTTGGAATTTTCTTTTCTTTAACAGTTCACATGTCCTGGGTTCTGGAAAGATATTCATGATTTCTTGTAGTATGTAGCAAATAATAAAAAAAAAAACTTAAGCAAGTCGCATTACAAACACCAAAACAGGAAACCTAACACCATTTCTATTTTAGGAGGGTCACTAGTTGAAGTAAACTGAAAAGTTTAATTCAAATTGTCCAATAGAAAAGATCCTTACCGGACATGGAGAAACAAAAATGAACTTTAAAACCTATGGTTGCTAGGTAATTATTTCTTCCTTCATGAATTCCGTAGAACACTAACGTTATGCATGAAAGACAAGAAAAAAAAATATGTTTCTATCAGTTCTTAAAAATGGGACACGATGCACAATATTTATGCTTTATAATTTCTGATATTATGTTGTTATGTACGTAATTTGTGCGTGCGTACATGTGATAAACACATCGAAACCAGTATGCTTTCTTCCGAGCGCCGTACCTTACTTGGTAGAACGTTGGTTTCATATTCGGGAGGTCCTCGATTCGCTACCAGCGGCTGACTGTCCTGACTTAGGTTTTCCCAGTATTTTCCTCAGCCACGCCAGGCATGTACCAGGATGGTACACTTCTCATTAAAAAATGCGACAGAGAACGCCGTGTAGCTGGGCAACCCAAATAGCACCTTCTTATCCCATAATCGTGTCTCCTTCCTTCGTCTCGCCCATACTAAAATCAGCAAACATCATGAGCACTTTAAAAAAAATAGACATGCATTAGTATCGATAAAATGAAAGAATAAAAGCGAGACGAATCAATATACATTAGTTGATGAAGGGAGAAATTTCAACACATACAATGAAACATTGAAACCGATGGATGTCTGTTAGGCAGAGAAATGAGAGAGAGAGAGAAAAGGGGAGAGAGAAGAAGAAGAAGAAGAAGAAGAAGAAGTACAGATAAAAATATGGAATCTAAACGTAGTAAAAAATATTAAGGTCAGTTCCCACAGTATAAAGTTCAGTTCCCACAAATCAAATCTAACAGCAAGATAGAAGTGACTTCTAGATTTTTTCAGGGTTATTCGAATATATAAAGGGTGCATCAAAAATTCATTAAGTCTCTTTCAAAATGGAGACCAAACTTGGTGGTCAGATTAAATACTCATGATTTCCAGTGAAACTCCAGAGTTTTGAGACACATCTAGGATAATGTCAAAATTGTAACACACATGCTTTGTTTGCGCGGGGTTAGTTTGCAAAGTCGGTGGGGCTTATTAAACATACTGGTTCGGAATACTTTGCAATCAGGAATTCTGCCAAGATTTCAGATTGGGGGGGCGTGAGGTCAAAATTGGGAGGGTGGACGTAGAGTTTTGCACGGTTTCTATCAACTTTTGTCCGCAAAAAGTTAAAGTTAGGGAGTAGTCTCGAGGATTTGGGGCTGACACCCCATACAAGGGCCGGGGTCTGGTGGAATCACTGATTGTAACAAACCCAGTATATACCATAGGCTATACCTTCTATTCCAGATTACTAATACAAATTGAACATAAAAAGAAAATGAATGAATGAAAAATTTTCTGCTTAATTTCTATCAGAAAGAGCCAAGATTATATGCAAACTGTATCAAAATGAAAAGTTACAAATCTTCAAAAGCAAAATTAGCATGTTCCTATAGGCTTAGTAAACCTTACATGTTCCACATTGCAAACGTAAAAAAAAAAGAAACACGTGTAATAGTATGTTGATAAATTAGAGGATGGAAACGAATTTGGTGCTAAACAAATATAAAAAGAATTATCTTGAAATAGCCAAAAAAAAGGGGCATTTTCTACTCATGTCTTAAAATGTATCTGTTCTGGACATGTCACTCTATATTCCACCTATTGCGAATATAACGTTCTAATAATTACAACACTAATGAACTAGTGTTTATAACAATTCGCACAGATGGAATGAACACGGCAGAGCAATTACAATACAGTTGTTACCAAGAGGTTTCTTTTGCTTTCCTAGTCCTAATCCTGTACATTTTTGATACTTCTAATATCTTGAAACGTGACAAAAGTTAATTTCAGGTTTATAAGTGTCCAATCAATGATACTGCAAAATATTCGCTGAGGCCGAGAAAGGGTAGGGGAAGGCATTTGCATGGTATGACAACAAACCTGAGTCAGAATGGGCGGCCGCTGGTATCGTTTCCATAACCTTCCGATTGTTAAGTCAACGCTCTATTAACTTAGCTAAGGTGCTTTGATGTTGAATGACTTTGTTAATTATTGTAAATTTCTTAGTACGTGTTTAATATTATTTCCTTGTCTTTTCAGCAGTACTCGTTTCATTGTCATTTACAGAAAGTATATAAAAAGATGCTGTGTTATCATCAGTTTTCTCGAGAATCTTTTAATTTTGGTAACCAGAAGGCTTACACACTTAAGGAATATAGATGTCAATATTTTCCAGTACAGTGTTTATAATACTAGATTTTTTTCAATTCATGCGCACCTGGCATTTATTTAAACGTTCCCTAAAAAACAAATGTAAGCGCAATAACATCAGATTTGGTTTCATATAAATATTATCTGTACGATGTACATAAAAAAAAATAGGGAGTTCTTGGTTTTCTTCGTAACGCAAGATGGCGGATGGCCTCAAGTGGAAGATTGACGGGCGACAATATTAGCTTCACAATTTGGCAGCCTGGACGTTTCCTTCTATTCTAATTCCTCCATGTAATGCACCATGTCAGACTGCAGTAACTAGAACATGAAGAATGAATAAATATCCTTGCTTCACGTTACTCAGTTCTCAAATCCCGACATGTCATCGACTCTGTAAGTCTCGATAGGTGTCTTGTATTGCCATGTTCCAACCATATGATGCAATTCTGGACAATTGCGAAGTGAGGCTACCGTAGCCAACCAGACTTACAGGATCTGACTGTTAACATCGCAATACCACATTGCACACTCCATGCCATGTCGGATTCGGGCTGTTCTGAGAGATCACGGATGCCTAATATAGTGGTCATTTTGATTCACTGATGTATAGTGGAACTTAAAAGTTACTTTTGTAAAATTACAACTAAGTTAACTTTTCAAATAGCATAGCGTGTGGAAAGGAATAAGTGAACAATCTCGCGTATTTCAGCGATTCCGCCACACCCCGGTGCTAGTGCAGATTTAGCTCCCGACGTACAAAGCGGCGCTGCCAAAAGCATGCGTAAAGAAATGTAGCCGCTGTCTGTTGATTAAAGTAAGCGAATTTTTAATGTTAGAAAATATCTTAAGAATTGTCATACATTAATGAATGAATACGATAAATGTTTTATGTATTTACCCCCTGGAAAATATCTTCGAAAGAACTTTTATGAAGAGACAACTTTTGACAGCTTTCGAACTTTCTTAGCTGTACTAGATGAGGTTAGATTGTGACGAATCTCTCTCGCACGAAAGAAGAAACGGCAACGAAATAATGAAATATTAGTTTTGGTATAACTTCCATTACATGTTCAGTACTGCAACCCAATCCCACATGGGCAGAAATCGTCGGCAAGGTATCCAAACAATAAAAAAAACATGGCACCCTACAGCAATTCCTGCGACCCAAGTTTTCGTGCAATAGTATTTTCAAGTTGCTTAAGCAGACTGTAAAATTCTTCTGATGGATGTTTGAGGAAAGAAACGTCAGGATTAGTGCTAAAATCTTTTATTCTTGTCAGCAGTGCTACTCGGTCTTCAGCGAATGTGTCTGGTATCTGCTGCAGAGATTGTATACATTGCCTGCGTTATGTAAATTTAGATGCATATCTAATTAAATAGCCACCCAGGTAATATATAACACAGTCTTGTGAGGTAGGTATGTCCTTAATTCCGTCTGCTATCTTGCTTTTCCAAGCGACGTCAGGGGAAAGATCAGAATTAATAGCTATCTTTTCTTGTATAATTTCTTTGCAGACTCCCGTATGCGCTTGTTTTTCTCTTCACTTACTTTCGCCAACGTACTTATCTTGCTGACTAATGATAATGGTGTATCAGTGCGAGGTTCACAATTCCCACTTCTTATCAAAGCATTTTTAATGGGGACGTAAATAGATTGCAGCAAATGTAAATGTATGAAATCTACTGTTGATGAATGATCGTCACAGCTTAAGTACACAAGATACCGAAGTGTCTCTTCAAGGGATCTTGATTAAATTTTGTAGTCAGGATGTAGCGAAACCCACGATTCCATAACTATTCTGCCACCCCCAAAGTACTTTTTAGTGTTACTCTAAGAGACTCCAGAGTTCGTTCCGAAGCAAATGTATTTTTTGATGTATTTAAAACTTCCACCATCTCGGGTAACACTTTATGTGGTGTAGAATGTATATATAGTGCTTTAGCGGGATGGGACGAATTTAAAGCATCTGCCAAGTTGTTTAAATCATGAGTGAATGCTTCTGTTAATTCACTGTCTTCAAAGCCAGGGGTGGAAATTTCACGGGAAAACTTTATGCCGTTGGCCATACTAGAATTGAAAAGCTGAAACGCGAGACGTGCGTTCATCCTCTGAAAAATGGTGGGATCCAAATGGGAAGAAGTTAGTTCTGGGCAGCCGCGTAGACCAATAAATTGTGAGGATGTGCCAGTAACGTATACTTTTTTATATATGTGAAAACAAATAGAATGATTTTTATACAAAACAGTATTCGTGTTATTTATTACGAATGCATTTCAGTATGTGGACAGCATCAGAGAATGTCCAAAGTCTTCTCGTTCTCTGATGGGTGAGGAATACTACATGCCACATGCCGTGTTTCCCAGTTATTCCCAAGCATGACCAAGCCCTTTTGTTTGATTGACTGCCATCCGAAACAAAACCAAGCACGCATATTCCCGCATTTTCCAGTTGTTTTATGATTTGAAGTAAAATCTTGGCCAAAATATCTCCTGGGTTCGAATTTCTACTCGCATATATGGCAACGGGTTGAACCCAATTTTGCAATAGTGGAACGAAAGTGAATACGAGAGCGTGATTTGCTAGTTGGTGTTTGGTCTCTTCTGGTTTAATATCTCCGAAATCAACAAACCCGTCTACTTTTAATGTACTTCCATTGAAACTTAATTCCTCTTTAAGCTTTACCTCGTCGAAAATCAGAACACCGAGACGATTATTCTCCTCACCATCTTTGAATGATTCAGAAATCGCCTCAACAGCCATTTTGTTTATACCGTAGGAGCATTTAAGTCCCTTTAACATAGGTGATTCTCAAATGTGCACTAGTAGGAGATGGTAAAAGATTATGCTTCAAGCAGTGTTTATACCCTTTTGGTGATTTAATTTTCAACAAGCAGCTCTCCAACAAAAAGTCATCACTGTTCCGCATTCCTCTTGGATGTTTGACATTGCACTTCTTAATTATCATATCGATCACCATCTTCTGCTTGCGACTAAGACGCTCCCCCTGTGTTTTTGGTTTTTTCTGAAGTTTTCCTTTTGTAGTAGAAAGATCTTTCTCTAATTACGTAATTTTATGTCTCGTAATTATTAATTATCGTTTAGTTGCTGAAAGTGTTCTTGATAATTTTTTTACTTCGTTTTTTAAACAACGAACTTAATTCTCCCCTTCGATTGCTCTGTTGCTTGACGGTACTGCTATTGGTTAATAATTTTCAGTAAAATTTGATGCGCTGCTATCGACAAGTGCTATTCGTTTAACTTATTTGTGGACATTAGGATTGAGATTTCTTTTCGTTGCAGACTTTCTTTTCTGAGGTTTGTTGCTACTGAAGTAAGAGGGCAAGTTAGCAAATATATGAGATATGGGATCGGGTCGAATACGCCATTTTTTTCTAGGACCTTACCCTGATTTACACCCTGGCACGAAGCATGTTGCACTTCGTATTACATTTGCAGATACTTTCTAACACAGAGAGAGAACTAAAAGTAGTTACAGGATTGTCACACACACATACACACGGGCGTGTAGACACTGCCAGCAGACTAAAACAAGAATTAGCACTAAGGTGATACTCGCTACTCGAGAAACGAAGTCCACATCGGCCCTAGGCAGAGTTGCCTAAGGACCTTAAACAGATTTTTAAAATATGAAACTCACAGAACTTTGGTTCTTCTCAAAAGCACGAAAGAGCACTGACAAGGGAACATCTTATATTGATAGTAGCATTGCCCAATCAAACAGTGCGCAATCGATAGAGGAGTGAAACAAAGTGAGAAATCCAAAGTTTTACGTGCCGACACCCAGAAACACAGGAGATACAGAGGAAAGAAGGATCGAGAATCATGTGAAGATAGCAATGCAAAAGATACATTGACACAGAAATAACTTCAAAATGATTAAAGTAATCAAAATGAGACTTGCACAACAGTATAGTAAGCAAACAGTGTACCCACAGATGTGCTCAATAGCGTCATATGTAATGCAGTGTTGCCAACTGAGCACAAAATGAAGTTTTGTGAAATGGCAAACGGGACACAAATTATAACATCTATAAAATCGAATTATGATTAGAACCATACCTATGAAGTCTTGATGTACAGTGTTGCCAACGTTTGAAGATAGGACTATATGAATGCCAAAAGTGTAAAATCTCGGATGTAGAAGCGTACACGATTCGAACGAGTTGAAACCAAAATATGAGACCACTAACAAGAATATAATAACTGAAGTACAAACATAACGGATAAAGCACAGTGCCGAGGCAGTGTTGCCAAAGTGGAAAATCAGAATAATATCAAACACA
>JAGDQP010014716.1:0-32724 GCA_022664845.1 Lepisma saccharinum | reverse complement strand
TGTGTTTGATATTATTCTGATTTTCCACTTTGGCAACACTGCCTCGGCACTGTGCTTCGTCCGTTATGTTTGTACTTCAGTTATTATATTCTTGTTAGTGGTCTCATATTTTGGTTTCAACTCGTTCGAATCGTGTACGCTTCTACATCCGAGATTTTACACTTTTGGCATTCATATAGTCCTATCTTCAAACGTTGGCAACACTGTACATCAAGACTTCACAGGTATGGTTCTAATCATAATTCGATTTTATAGATGTTATAATTTGTGTCCCGTGCCATTTCACAAAACTTCATTTTGTGCTCAGTTGGCAACACTGCATTCAATATGACGCTATTGAGCACATCTGTGGGTACACTGTTTGCTTACTATACTGTTGTGCAAGTCTCATTATGATTACTTTAATCATTTTGAAGGTATTTCTGTGTCAATGTATCTCTTGCATTGCTATCTTCACATGATTCTCGATCCTTCTTTCCTCTGTATCTCCTGTGTTTCTGGGTGTCGGCACGTAAAACTTTGGATTTCTCACTTTGTTTCACTCCTCTATCGATTGCGCACTGTTTGATTGGGCAATGCTACTATCAATATAAGATGTTCCCTTGTGAGTATAATAAGTGAACAATCAGTGTTTAAGTGATGATCACACCAAGATTCGAAAACCAAAACACAGAACTCCAGCTGTTCTTTGAGAAAGAAAATGAAAGAACGCTCAAAATTCTGAAGCTTGCACTGTTTGCGGTACAGAATACGTGGGACTCAGCTTGGCAGGAATAAATCGGGAGCTAAAACGATAGCAGCGCTGCTGTTTAGTGGTTTCGCCGTCTTCTGTGCTTTTTAAATGGCCAGTTGTCGAAGTTTTCTCACTTTCTCTTTCTACACGCTATGCTATTAGCATCACTGTTGATACTGCTTCCTATTTAAATTATATATGAGATAAAAATAACTACGAATCCAAGTAAAATATTTTCTTTTTCTTGCAGGGAGATAGCGGGAGCCCCGTTTTGCTTGAAAACGACGGTGAATTGGTTCAAATTGGTGTAACTTCCTTTGGTGCTGGCTGCCCCGTCCTGACACCTAACGGATTTACAAAAACCACTCCTTTTCTGGATTGGATCTCAGAGACAACAGGAATTGACATGCCTTAAGCAGTTGTGAATAGCTTCGGAATTGTATGATTTAATTGTTGGTTTAGGAAAGCTAATGCAACTTTTGCAATTCGGTCTATTTTCGCGATTTCAATTAACGGTTACAGTTTTATATAGATAATGGCAATATTTTGATTAAACTAAAAGTATCGTATAACCATAAGTATCCATTTATAATTATTTTACAATTTATTATCTTTGAAATTATGTGAAGCATGGAGTGTCTTGAGTGTAAACGGGAAACACAAAATGCAATGTATTTCAGTCGTAAATTAAAATTGGTACCGAAGATGCATTTCAGATTTATTTTTATAACGTTTGAAGCAAACAAAATATCCATATTCATATCTGCATGGTGTGTCGAGCACTTGAAGTCTCTTGAATACATACACGTAGGTAATGCTCTGCAGTGACTGATACTAGACTGGTCTTATTGATGAAACATGGAAAGGTTTGAATAACATATGTAAAGGGCAACAATCTCTTAAGAGTCAATGCAGATATTCTAGTTAAGAATGTAAGAAACAATATTTGGGAAAATGTATGTTTATTCATTCAGTTTGGGTGTGTGAGTTGAATGTAGTATTTTATTCAGTATAGCGATACATATTTTCAAAACGCCATAATTGAGACTGTTGGAATTATACAGTGAAAATAAAACAATGTTAAATTTAAGTCATCATTCGGCCTCCTCCATCTCCACTATCTTCATTTGTATCTTCCATTGATTTGCATGAGAATTGTTTTCCTTTTCAAACATTTACTTTTACTAAATTCTTAGACATGTTTATTCCGACAAGTTTTATAAAATGCAATATTTGATACGTTGTAGTTTCTCATACATATACTGCTTTATCGCACTGACGTAGAAGGAACTAAGTCACAATGAAAACATTTTCGTCTTATTATTGTTCCTGTATCCGCGTACTTGTAACTGTAAAGAAAGGACGCACGACTTGAACCAAACAATGTAAAGTGATATAGCCAAGTCCTAAACCCTTCTTTACTTTGGTATGTGTTAAGGCGAGCTTTTCATTATGTTTCATGCTTCTCCTAAACAGTTGTAAACTTTGACTTAGTTCTTTTTCACCTCAGTGCGATTCAGCTATACTTAAGGTTATATTAACTATGCATCGTGTTCATTTCCATCCGTTACGGAAAATAAAAATATAAATGTGTGTATATAAGAAAAATAATAATAAATCCGTTTTATGTAATAGATGTCACACTTACTCATTTTCAAACTTACAAGGGACATCACCCAAGTGTCCGGCTCCGATTTCAATGTAATTTTATTGTCTGATAGAGGCATATATTATGCATTATGTCTGATGACAGAAATTGTTGCCATGGCGTATGTTGTTTAAAGTTATTGAATGTTGAAGAGTTGTGAAGTAGTTATTTACAGGGTAAGGCAAAAGTCCCTTAACAGCACTTGTAAACTGCGTGTAAATGATAAAAAGTGAAGAACAACTATGTGGGTACATATTAGGCCTAGGGGGAAGTCGTATGGTAGGTGTGACCTTGACGGTAGCCATCTTGAAATCCGCCATCTTGAATCAGACTCAATTTTCGAAACTGATAATCATAGCTTGTGACACGTCATTGTAACAGCAAATTTTTCCACAAATCCAATGGTATGCTTATTTTTGCTCTATAGTTAACCAGTACGAAGTTAGGCTCATGTTTGCTACATTTATTGATTTGGCGATTTATTGTCAGTGCACGAATAATGTTGGGATGAGCTTCCGCCATTCTTTCTGAATTTTTAAGAGTTTCGATGTAGTTATTTATTTTAAACCACAAAACATGAAAAGCCTATAGGCCTATGACACGTGAACAAACAAAAATGAAATTGTAACCGATTCTCGTTAGATGAACACAAAATTATCACGAAATATAGCGGACAATGTTACGGAAACGACGAAAAAAAAAATACAACTTCAAAGAACAGCAGCAATCAATAGAAAAAGAGCAAAGAGGCATAATAAAGCTATCCCCAACACGCTTTACAAATACATTCTCATTTCATGTAAAGAGATCTAATTGACGTAATTAGTACAATAGTGATAATCAAGGAAAAAACGTTGAAAACAAAGATACTTTTTGCACCATGAACATAATAGGAAAACAGTTGGCGAAGAACACAATTCGCAATGAGTGACAACCAGACTGAAGCAAAATTCGACAGGGTTTTGGAAATTTGTAGGCCAATTTTCAATGTATCCGGATTTAAACCAAGAATAAGCGATGAAGTTGTGGAATCTTAGAGAGGAGAATTGGTTATGAACAAGTGATTGTATTTTTAAGACATTGTTTCGTTGATGAAAATTGATGTCCAGGTTATCGAGCAAGACTCGATCAGAAAAATTTCGAACAAAGTTCTTCCACATTCCAAAGAAATAAAGGTCCGCAGGTTGGATGAAACCTGTCGTCTTCGGAGGGATACGTAAGATTGTGACATTGCAATTGGACGGTTTTGTTGTTGTCATTGCGACTTCATCGTTATAAGTGCTCCGAGAATCAACTAAAAGTACAGAATCGTCTGACACACCTTCTCAAACCACTCTAACAAATGCTGTTTCCCCATCTTTCCACTGCTCGAAGCTGCAATGTATAGGTTCTCAGCTGTAAACAATGATTCCAAAACTCTTGGACCAAAGTTTCCTCCGATTTCCGGTAACATGATGTAAAGCGGACTCATTAGTTACCCAACAGATGAAATAGTGGGCATAACTGTATATGAATGAGTTGTGGATGATTTTGATTGGACGATTGCTTCTGTTACTTTGATTCCTTTAATATCCAATGTACGTCCGGAATGAAGTTTGACCCTGATCCAACTTTGATCCCTGTTATAAATTTGTGTACGTTGGTATTTATCGAAATACTGCTTGCTCCTAGCAGAAAATCACACGCACTTTGATTGACGTCTTATTTTCTGCAGAATAACCATGTGTTATGAATCTGGTTATTTTTCTTTATACGATTCTATGTTTTTGCTTGAATATACATCGCTTTAAATCAGAATCATGTACAATTAGTTTCTTTAGATTTTGCTTTAACCATCTCATTAAAGGTATGTTGATCGATGTCTTTTTAGTTTGTCAATTCGATTTCCAGTCTCTGTAACTTCATTTTTAAATCGTCTTTATTGTCGTTCACTAGTAACAGCGCGATAACGCTTTGAAACAGTTCTCCAATAAAAACGGCCCTTTTTCCCACTTTCCCAATATTCAACAATTTTCTTTTTTGTTTCTAAAGATATCTTTTTGCGTACCTTTCTTGGGAGACTTGAATAGGATGTGGAACTCGATGCTGCTTCATCATCTGGTTGCGAATCAAAGTGGTCCGCCGTCGTCCACTATCTTAACAAAGTGGTCCGCCGTCTTCCGGTTCAGACTCCATTTTATTGAAATCTAAATCCGTAGTCTTCTCGATGCACAATGTACTTGAAGATACGCACTCGTCAATAATTTGCACCAGTTGAGACTTTAATTCAATCTCATGAGCATTGATTGGTGTCCCATGAGCCGTATTTTTGAACTCCTCGTAGAACATTTTAACAACATTGAAGCGGTTAATTTTTGCCATTTTTTCGCTATGGCAAATTCAAACTTGATTAAAGCAAAAGAAACATGTTATTAAAACAAAATTCAAGTTGTATTCACGTGAACAATACGAAAAACTTCCACCTCTGCTTGTAATGTACCGATGCCCCCAACCACATGCAAACGAAAACTAACACACACACATATGCCTTTCCACAACTCGTTTATTGAATCATCGCACAACGAAACAACTCCTCTTAACTTGCAGTCACGTGATACCAAAGATGTCGCTTGCAATAGACAGTAAACGCGAGGTGAAAGCAAATTAACATTAATTTCAAGAAGGTAGAAGAAAACCTATGATTGTTGTCTAACTTAATCGTCTTTTGTTTTCTTTCATATTTCTTTCGTGTTTATACAGGGGTTGGACAAAAAATCTAAAAACACGTCATACAGGACACGTAAGTGTGGCCCGCCACTGTACACCACGTGTTGCGGTTGTCGATCGTGTTTTCAATGGACCTTCCTCTTCCGTCAGCAGTACCCAGTTCACCTGTGAGTGTCGTGGTGTGCAAGTGGTGCGGTAAAATGGGCGACCTGACAGACTTCCAAAGAGGCATGATCGTTGATGCCCGTCTGGTTGGAGCTTCAGTGACAACAGTGGCGACCATTGTGGGGGTATCGACAGGCACTGTGTCCAATGTCACGAGGGCATACAACGTCTGCAAAGCACAACAGTGGTCGAAAGACAATCCTGTCCGATAGAGACAGGAGGGCATTAAAACGGATTGTAGCAGCTAAAAAGCAGACCACTGCAATGAAAATTACATCTGAACTCAATTCCGGCCTACAGAACCCGGTTTCATCAAAAACAGTGCGACGGGAACTTCATAAAATGAAAATTCATGGCAGGGCCGCGATCGCCAAACCTCTGGTCACAACAGTAAATGCGAAGCGGCGTATCCAGTGGTGCAAGGACCACAAGGAGTGGACGCTTGATCAGTGAAAACACGTAATGTATTCCGATGAATCGACCTACACCTTGTTTTCAACAACCGGTCGTGTTTACGTATGGAGAACACCGTCGCAGGCCTATGATCCAGACTGTCTGCGCCCAACTGTAAAGCATGGGGGTGGTTCTGTTACAGTATGGGCAGTGATATCGTGGTTTTCTGCAGGTCTCATCATAGCCCTACATGGAATGATGAATGCTACGGCGTATGAGGCCATTTTGGGGGACCAGGTTCTACCCATGGCCCACACATTGTTCCCGGATGGTGATGGCACCTACCAAGATGATTTGGCACCCTGTCACGCTGCAAAAACGGTGCAATCATGGTTTGAGGAGCATGACCAGGAACTATCACACCTCCCCTGGGTTCCACAATCACCAGATCTGAACATCATTGAGCCATTGTGGTCTGTGTTAGAAAGGCGTGTTCGGTCTCAGTACCCTCCACCATCATCCCTTAAGGAACTGGAGCATGTTTTGGAGGAAGAATGGTACAACATTCCACACACCACGATTCAGGAGCTGTATACGTCCGTTCCACGTCGGATCCAAGCTGTTTTGGACGCAAAAGGAGGCCCCATACCATACTAGGCATGATTTTCACACTTTTTCAAACGTTTTAGATTTTTTGTCCAACCCCTGTATATTTATTTTCTATAACATTGTTTACTCCAATCAGAAAAACTATTTGTCTTTTTAGCGATTGTTGTCGAACCAAAGAAGGTTCATATTTGTAAAGCGTGTTGGTAATAGCTTTATAATGCCTCTTTGCTCTTTTCTACTGATTGCCGCTTTTTCTTTGAGGTTGTATTTTTTTTTTTTTTTTTTTTTTCGTCGTTTGCGTAACATTGTCCGCTATATTTCTTGATAATTTTGTGTTCATCTAACGAGAATCGGTTACAATTTCATTTTTGTTTGTTCACGTGTCATAGGTCTATAGGCTTTCATGTATTTCATGTTTTGTGGTTTGAAATAAATAACTACATCGAAACTCTTAAAATTCAGAAAGAGTGGCGGAAGCTCACCCCAACACTATTCATGCACTGACAGATAAGATAAAGATAAAATGAATTTTATGGGCGGTAACAGCACTATGGCTTACGCCCGTCCCGATACGGGGGAAGCCCCTTATCTTGGTCATGTCAAAATTTAGCTGTTAATTAAAATAATAAAACAATATAAAAGATGAAGATGTAAAGGATCTTCACAATCAGCCCACTGGTGTAAATGGCCAGTATAACAAGGAAGCCTGTAAATGGGACTTTACAAAATATAAAACAAAACTACACTATAAAACTTGATGGAAGCAAGTAAAAGATTACCGTTTAAGTTTAGGTTTATACCTAGGTTTTCCTTTCCTTCCCACCAGATTAAAATCCATATCCATCAGGTGGTCCTGAATCATGTCTGAAGCCAAAGATGAACTTGGTTCATCGATAGTATGTGCACACTCTTCCTGAGCTAATTGAGCAGACAAAACGTTCGTCAGAGTCTTAATGCTTGTAGCGAGAGGCGAAGTTCGAACTAATTTCGGGACTTTATAGGGACTAAAAGTAGGCTTAACCCGTGGAGCTCTATAGCTCTGCACAGGCGTGTGTTGTTCCTGACTCTGCGTCGGCATATTGCGAGGAGTCTCAGATTCTTTGGGCGGCTTCGGAAGATCGTCATGCACATCAGACTCTGTTTGTGTTGATACATTAACTGTCTGGGTACCAACCGAGACAGTTTTAACTGCGAGTCTGGCTACAACATGTGAAAACGCACCAGAAGGAAGGGTGCGCTGAGACTCTCTTAATCGACGTTTTGCATCGCCAGCAGATATTTTCTCAATCACCATCAGCTCTCTAATGAGTTTCTCTTCTTTAAATACCGGACAGTCACGCGACCAGGCCGTGTGATCACCCTTGCAGTTACACACTGAGGTTTCAGTGATGTGCAACGATCCGCACCATGGCTACTGGTACCGCATATTGCACATACAGCAGAGGTCGCCTTACATGACGTGCTGGTGTGTCCATAGTGCTGGCATTTAAAACAGCGGAGCGGACTCGGTATATACGGACGGACAGGTAAGCAATAGAATGCTGCCTTCACGTCCTTGGGGAGCTGTGGCATGGCAAACGTCAAAATTAACGAACTCGTGGGTTGCAGTTCTCCACTCTTTCTTGTCTTAATTCGACGAACATTGACTACACCTTGGCTGGCAAGTTCATCCTTAATCTCTTCTTCAGGGACATCTTGCAAGTCCCAACAAGATATTACGCCCTGACTATAATTTAGTTGACGATGCGGTTCAACTTGAACCTCGAATTGTCCTAGGGTCTTCAATTTTAGGAGATTAGTTGACTGTTTGTTAGTGGATGTCTCCACGAGCAAGGTGCCGTTGCGAAGCTTTTTAACATGTGCAAGTTCGCCGGCGACATGATTCAGTTCTTTTTGTATGATGAAAGGGGATAACCCCTTCAAACCACCTGGATTCTCTGCTTCATTCTTTACTTTAATAACAAGATATCGTGTGATAGTCGGTACGATACTTGTCTGTTCCTCTACTTCTATTTTTTCTGCTGTGTCACTGGTTGTTTCGGTAACTATATGCGCCTTCTTTCTATTATCTTCAGTGACTTTCTCTTAATTCTGTCTCTTTGTCTTCTTCTTTTCTTTGTCTGTGCGCGAAGGCGACTTGTTAGGATGTGGTGGAGCCATGATGAAAGCCGTAAATGCCCACACTTCTCCGTCTTCGTTCTGAGGAGCCAACGAGGCTGCCGGGTACTACCCTCATCACCCTTGTCAGCAAGCTGGAAATCGAGGCGAAGTCCAATTACTTGGCGTCGAAATCACTTGTACTCCCGACTGATGGATACTTGGGACACCCACTCCCCGAGTGTTGGCGAGACTAAAGGTCCGAAGAGCTCCCCAATGGCGCACTTCCCAGTCTCAACGAGCTAGACCATCCAAGAATCTGCTGTTAAGAACTAGGCGCTATCCAATGGTTACGCCCCCTTTCCCCTGGGCCCAGGGGCCATCGTCAATGCAAATACATCCTGTCACATCCTTGGTCATTGCGCGGAGGCGCAACTCACAGCACAAGAGGAGATGAAATAATGAGTCATCAATGGATGAAAAATGGGGTGAATGTAAATAAAATCCTCTCGGCTGGTCCTCCTTTCAAGCAGCGTAGATGTTTAGCTGCGAGGGCTGATTGCAGCCGGCAGAAGCCAGCTGGACGATGGGGTCGCCAATTCCCTACGCCGTTGTTGGCTGATTGCAACCAGCATAAGCCAGCTGGACGATGGGGTCGCCATTTCCCTATGACGTATACGAGCAGCGATGATCTGCTGCTCGGGCTATGTGATGATGTCATCACGTTGCGGTCCGTAGACTTTTGATGGGGTCGCCAATCCCCTATGCTAGTGGGAAGTAAAAATTCTCAACAGAGAAGCACTCTGGCCCTGCTGTTGGGCTTCCCATAGGCAGCAACGATGTTGGCAGCTGCCAGGGCTGATTGCAGCCAGTAAAACTGACTGGGCGATGGGAGCGCCACTTCCCGACGCCGGGTCATGCAGACAATAAATCGCAAAATCAATATATGTAGCAAACATGAGCCTAACTTCGTATTGGTTAACTATAGAGCAAAAATAAGCATACCATTGGATTTGTGTGAAAACTTGTTGTTACAATGAGGTGTCACAAGCTATGGTTTTCAGTTTCGAAAATTGAGTCTGATTAAAGGTGGTGGATTTCAAGATGGCTGCCGTCAAGGTCACACCTACCATACGACTTCCCTTTAGGCCTAAAATGTACCACCATGGTTGTTCTTCACTTTTTATCATTTATAAGTAGTATACAAGGGGTGTTCAGGGACTTTTGCCTTACCCTGTAAATAACTACATCAAGTAAATAACGGTTTACGGCTTAAGCCATAGTTGCTTAAAGGCCTTAAAATAAATTCAAATTCAAAGTAAATAACGGTATTTTTCAACATTGAATAACTTTAAACAACATGCGCCATGGCAACAATTTCTGTCATCAGACATAATGCCTGCCCTCTATCAGAAAATAAAATTACATTGAAATCGGACCCGGGCACTTGGGTGATGTCCCTTGTTAGGAATGAGTAGTTCTTTAACCAATGTACTACCGACTTTTATTTATTACACTGAATACCATGAGGTAAATGTTGGCACCAGACGTTAAAGCAATGTTTAAAAATGATTTTGGAGTAATTTATTGTTACGTTTGGTATCAAGGATACTATTAGTTGTTCAGAATAACATTTCGCAACTATGACAAAAAATATTATTAACTGGTACATATATAATTATCAGTGTTAAAGAAAAATGTACCGTGACATATATGCATATACAAAAGCTGTTGTTTCTTATTCTCTGCATAAGAACAATCCTTACTAAATAAGTATTACCATTATTGTTGTTCTTGCACATTTTATATGTATGAGGTATTCGGAGCAGATGAACCTTGTGCATTTAGAATTATTAGATCATCTGTTAGGTGAAGTTAAACATCTTGGCCCCACACAACTGAATAATTATGATAAAGAACCTTCTTTGATAGGAAGAGTGTCTATACATTCTAGCAGGCATTTTTAGAAACAGGTTTTCACAGTCGTTTTCAAACATATGTTGCTAGGTACAATACAGTAACCGACATTAAGATCCCGGAGGGGGGAAAACTCATAGATTCACCGTTCTGGCACCTACAATTTAATGATTCAGTCCAGTGTTGGAAGTGGGGGGTACGAGGGGGCACAACGTGCCCTTTTTTATTTTGGATTTGGCGTACCCCTACCTTTTTATTTAAGCTCATCGCATTTACTTTCAATAGTCAATCACCGTCACTATGTGCGAGCGTAGTACCCATTTCTAGTCCACTTCTGCAACCGTTCCCCTATCTTTTCTAACCCGCTTCGAGCGCTGACTCAGATAAGGATCCTACTTTGATAGAGAGGAATACCTATATACTCTTGCGAGTAAATTTAGAAACCTTTTACCTTCGTTTTCTAACATATTTTGCCAGATACAATGCAATAAGCGACTCTACGTTCTGTGAGTAAAAACATAACTCATGAGATTGCCATTTGTCCGAACTGTAACTACTGAAATTTTGTGTAAACATGTTTAAAAAAGAGAGAGTCGGATATATTTAATTGCTATACCTACTAATCTTTTTTCTGACTCGCTCATTCTCATTTTATTTACAATTATATTTTATTTTCTCAGAACTAAAAATCAAAAAGAACAATGCAATCGAATGACGCATGCAGTTAAGTGATAGTCTTGTAAATGAAATTTACAATAATATCGATGGAAACATTAAATACAAGCAAATGCTTTCTGCACTTTACGACAATACGGAGATGTAACATCTGATTGTAAAAGGTCTCAGTACCTACACTGCTTAAAAAAAATAATTAAAAAATGAAATTTTGTACAGAAGCCCTGATTATATATTGTGAATATGTATCGTATGAACTACCAGAGATTTATTTTAGCTGTTAAATTTGAATCACCGGATGGTGGACTTCATACGTCAGACGTTCAAGTTTCTCATCTATAGCTAAGCTTTTGAAATTGTGAGTTAGTTCATTTGAAATACATTCATAAGTATTATTGGGACAGTTTTTCCAAAATTTCACTGTTGCTTTTCACTTGTCCAGTATCTTAAAAAAGGGGGAGGGGGCCAAAGGAAAATATTGGCTCCTCTTTGACATCGTATACAACAGACCCTGGATATCGCCTCGTAATTGTTTATGTGTCTTCTGGAATCTTACACACTACAGGTTGAAACGTATATAAAATAAAGGTTCAATACGTGCCTTAAGCAGTATAGGTGGTCGAAAAAATAATAATTTCCGAATTGTTTTAAATTAACAAGACTGATTATCGGTAGGACTACCAAAATTACACCAACTTAGTTGGAATCTTTCTATCCAAAACACAAAATCTTAAAACAGTACTCTGAATGAAACGGGAGAAACAATATTACCTGACTAACTTCCATTTGCTCTTACCTTTTTGGAAGGAGATCGTAAATTTCGAGACGATTCCAGAAAGTCTTTAATTGAAGGGGATTTCTGCAATAGCAAGGCATTTGAAGAACACCAATGCTGAGCAAAAAGCATCTGAAAGTGATCACTGCTTATATGTACAGGAAAAGTGGCTCCATGCTGTTACTTGCATTGTATTTTCGTTTGTGTAATCACATGGCAAGTTAAACTACCCTTTTTTTTTTTTTTTTTTTTCACCAATCGAAGTTGTAACTACATTTCCCGTGTCATTGCAGAAACGAAAATTCTCGTATGACAAGCAGGACGGGATTGGAAGTATAAGCATCTCTCTCATGTTCCTTAACATTGATGTTCAAAGTTCCTTGATGATTCCTTAACCTTCATAGTCATACCCATGGCTTAGATTGTAATCGCAAGTGACTCTGTATACTAAGGACAGCATGTAATCCGAATAATATCCTTTGTATCCTGTGAATTACACATGTGGGAGAGGAGAAATCTGGGGTTAATTTGTATTTTAAAAATTTGTTTAAAGTTTTGTGTGATTTAAGTGTGTATAGTCTCACAGACGTATTTTGAATATTTTTTAAAGTGGTTTATCAGTTGCTTATATTTGAAGAATAAATGTGGTCATCGTGTTGGAAGAAAGCCTCTACGCTCGGGGAAAGAAATTCTTCCTTCCATATGTTACATTTAAATGAGAAAGAATGACTACACTCGTGATGTATTTTGTATCACAAGTATATTTTCTATATACCGACATCTAAAATCTGTTATTGGATCTGATGATCCATGAACCTAGAAAACTAATTTTGCCGAGGTGCTGAATCTTATTTTGGAACGGAAAGAATTAAGACTACGGAAAGGGAAGTAAAATTCAACATCTGTCTCATAGATGATTACACAATCGTCGACGTACCAGATATACTTAATGTTAACTAACATACCTCAGGATTGGATAAAATTGATGTTTCAACGTGCTCAATGACAATATCAGATAACATAGATAACCCATCACCAGGGCATCTTTTGGTTGTAGAATTTGTTTCTGAATTGAAACACATTTGTGGAAATGCGTAAGTCAATCAAAATACGAATTTCGTCGACGTCGGAAGTGAAACATAAATAATTTTAAAAAAGTATTGTTAGTAACCCAGCCGGCACAGGGACGTCGATTCGACGTAGAGAATTAGTCACTTTCGTCGAATCGACGTCATAGGTCGAAATTTTCGAAGTCAAAAATTGGTCATTTGCGTGGAAATGACGTCGTTGGTCGACATTGTCGTTGTACAATCGACGAAGGTGTAGATACAACGTCATTGCAACGAAATTTCCATCATTGTGTATAACAATGAAAATATGTTTCAAATACAGAAGAGTCAAATAAACGCTTTTGTGTTTTAAAAGTTGTAGTACGCATTATTTTCTTGTTTAAAGTGATATTCTGAAAGTTGTCACATTTTTGTGGAAATGTACTCATTTCTTTATTTTCCGACGTTCTTTTCACGTTAATTTCACCTCCACTTTCGACGTCGAAAATACGTCCATGACGGTTTTTCGACGTGGAAAACACACGTATGTGTGCCGGCTGGGAAGCCCACAGAGTCTACCTTCAACAATCACGTAACACACAATATTTAAGAAGTCGCTCCCACGCAAACCAATATCCCTATTCATAATATTTGAAACCTTATCAACGCCTGAAACCTATTCCGGTAACCCCATTAATATCAGATTCTATTCTATATTTTATTTTTCCTTATTATTAAAGGTCCAATCAAAGTATGACTTTACTTCATTTAACATCTATATTTCAATTAGATTCCACATCTTATAACTATACAATGCAGTAACATTAAATTTTAAACATATCTTTGCCTCAAATAGACTTCATTGTATCTAATTAAAGAATTCGAAAACCTATACAATTTAATTACCTTAATTCTGAAACTAAGTTATAACGTTCAATGGTACAAGTATCCAATACTCATAAAAGGTGAGGAGAAAAAAAAACACACGACGTCGTTTTAAACTTCGTTAAGTTTCCTTCACTCTACGTTTTTATTCTACACATTTTTACTTACATTAATCCTAATATGCCTTCTCTGATGACAATTTAGAACTGAAAAATCGGAAGGACAGAATTGAGAACAAAGTTAACTTCTTGATTTTTAAAAGCAAGCCTTGAACAAGCTGGTGAGTTCTAAGGATGACTTACAGCGATTGAAAAGAGCCCACGGTTTTCCGAACCGTTGCCACCCAATCTCTGTATGCCCATGGTCGGTCGGTCTCAGCTTCAAAACCCGTGGGAGTCGTCCATTCACCCAAGTAGTTCTGAATCTACTTTTACAAACACAGTTAGTCTCGCCTTCAGTAGTTCAAGCTTGTTTAGAACGTTAACAAAAATTCAGTGTAGGAACTTACAGAACAAGTAAATAAATAAATAATCTTTTTAACAACTTAAGTTTTATTTCCTTACAAATTCTTAGCAAGATGGCTTCGTTGATGTTACCTGTAACTAATCAACAAATAACTTTAGATAGAATTCTTCAGTTTCTTCACAGAAAGAGCTATTTTTTCTGAGCATCTTCTTTCAAACTAACAGTGCGGTTGAACACAATCTAAAAAAAGAAAAAGAAAAAAAATATGAATACAATATAAACCTTCACACATACTGTATTACTAGTATTATTATTACTTCTACGAATATGGAGATACTTATACCTCACAAACGCTGATGTTCAATTCTCTAACCTAAAATTATCCGGATACAACTCTTGAGATGTAAAGATGACCGGAGGATGAGGCTGAATACTTCTTTGTCCGGTCAGTCTTCCCCTACAGACATCACTAACTTCGTGACCCCATGTACACACAAGAATTAAATTTATAATCATAATTTTGGTGTCTTCGCGACAAGAAGGTTACTTGAATTTAGGATTTTTCGTTACCAGTTCCAGAAACTATTGAATGATTGTACTTAAACCTAGTCTTTATTGCTAACAGAACAACAAAACAGAAAATGCTATCTGTTTTTATGTAATAATGCTAATCTACTTGGTAAATCCTATAAATAGCAGTTAGGAAAAAGTCGTATTTGAGTCTTCTCCGTGATCTCCAGGGCAAAAACGTGAAGAAGAGAAGGTACTTTTATGTCCTTAAACTATTAAATACATTTATAGTCAAATCAGAAAAAAAACTGGTTTCCATCCTTATATGAAAGGTCAAACGCATTTGAATTTATTTATCGACTTTAGGTATCTCAGGGATAAGGTGGGGGGAAAAGATAATGGATGATTGTCGTCCAAGGCCTAGTTTGTAGGCACTATCTCGGGATTGTTCTGGTACAACTGAGGAAACCCCCTGGAAAAAAAACTGTCAGGATGTGCGGCGGTTGGGATCGTTCCCAGGACCAACTCAGCTACGGCCGCTCGGTAGAATGAATGCATATCCAGAATAAATTCACAATATTACTATTTTTAATTTGGTAAAAGTACTAAAAAGAATTTTCCACACTAAATTGATACACCAGGAACGTCGTTTACTGAGCATTCACATGTTTAAGCTGATGTTCAAGCTGGGAGTATCTGAGACAAACCTGAAGTTTACAGATCAAACCTAAGCGCCTTCTTCTTTGACAATTAATTAGTCAATCTCAAAAAATAAACCAAAGTGATTACTTTCCTTGTCAATGCAGCAACACACACACATTTTCTCTTCCTAACAGAAAGAAACTGAATACTCGTTCACGAAATATCTAGTGGCATTAGCACAAAAATCAAAACACCAGTGAGAAGTGATCCTATACAGGGTTCCCACTTATTTGCCAAGATCAAATTCCCTGACTTTCCCAGGTTACTACTCAGAAATTTCCAGTACCCCATTTTGTATATATATCATAATTCCATGGGAAAATAAAGATCATAGTTGCATGAAAATAAAGATACATCAAAATATTTCACTGTATTCTTTTCTTAAATTGCTTCATGGCTGGCACATTAGACTCCAAATAATTTCAAAGACGATCTAACATTAAATGCCTGCTGTAGCTAAATGAACTTCAAACAATAAGCTATCAAATTCCCTGACTTTTCGAAGATTTCAGACATTTTTAGTGAAATTCCCTGACTTTTCCAAGACTTTTTAGTGCTAAGCTGGATTCTCTGACTATTCTAGGTTTTCAAGGTTTTCCAGGTGAGTGGGAACCCTGCTATACTACACCGTAATGACAGCCACCAGCGAAGCTTTAATGTATTTACTTTCGAAGAATTTTGAACACAGAACAACCTAAAATATGTCCTATAGACTACTTATAACTAACTAACTATGGCTTACGGAACTCGCACGTTCATAGCCGCAGTAACAAATGTTCGCCATAAGATTCTATAGACTATTTACAGAATGTAAATTTGTATATTCACTAGTAAAGTACTCAGAAAGTCATTATAAAATTTCCAATTTGCCTTGGAAATTCTACTGATGATATATCTTCTATGTAAACCAGGAATGCGCACCCCATGGTCCGCTATGCTACTACGGGTGGCCCAACAGCTCGAAGCTCCAATAGTGATTTAACGAAGTGATTGACGCTCTCGCTGTTAGTTTGAGAGGTTCTGGGTTCCATCCTCGGTAGGGGCTGGTGATTTTGGTTTTGATGATGCATCGAAATATTAATTAAATGGGAAGTTAACTGAAATTAAGAAATAATAGCGGACTTCGATTTCGAAAGCCAGATTAAAACAAGATGGTAATGCGGAGTCATTGTACTGACCACAAAACACCGTTTTGAACGCAAACCACCTGTCAGGTAAATCTTATATTGGCTATCAAGTAACAAGTAAAGGGGTTAAGTAAATATAAAACTTGCTAGCTATGGATCACGACGTATACAAGATTATCTCATTGGCCCGCGAATTCTAAAATTTTGAACACCTTTGATTTAAACTGAAGAGTAAATTCCTTACACATTATAATTGTTATTATATACTGTATATTACAACTAAAAATAAATTGCTGATTGAAGTAAAGTTACCTTATTCGGCGTGCTGTCAGGATCAACCGAGAAGAAACCAGTCCTCTCGAACTGAAACTTATCGTATACTCGTGCATTCTTCACCGAGGCATCCGCATAGGCTGTTAACACTTGTAACGAATTCTTATTGCAATCGGTGATAAATCCACCAGGCACTTCATTTGGATCTTCCGGATTTTTGTGCTGAAACCTGTTCAAGAAATATAAGTGAATATTAACAACTCTCCCTTTTTGAAAGATAATAAAGTCATGCATAAAAGACATATATCTTCAGGTTAATTTTTGTTCCATAACCATTTCGTGTTTTCTTACACAATGAGTCCTAATAATATTAGTACATCTGGTAAGTGATTCAAGGTATCTTACTCGGCATTTTCAACACAGAAAACAAGAAAAATCAACCATATACACAGCATTACTTGCTGAAATCAGTAATAAAAACGGTGACATAAAAAGTACAATACAAAAACACGAATTAAATAAATAATACAAACGACTGAGATGTCCATCCTCTTATCTCAATTTGCGATGTACAATTTGATATTATCTCTGCGTGTTTCCGCCTTGTGACTTCGTTGCGTATTCGGTTATCGTGCGCCAGAACAAAGCTTTTGTAACTTGAGGGTCACAGATTCGAATCTCACCAAGGATTTTTTTTCTCATGAAACGCAAAAGTACCCTAACTTGATTCTATTAGTTAACGCCACTAGCCGAGCTGGTCTACCGGTTCCCGAAGTCAAGCAGCTCTGGGTCTGGTCAGTGCTCGGACGGGTGACCGTTACAGTACTCCAGATGGTGTTGCCTGTGCGGCGTCCACCCAGCGTCGTGAGGCCAATTGGGGAGCTACCTGAATAAAGAGGTAGCGATCACAGTTGAGAGCTTCGGCTCTCCTCTCCCAACACGTCTGGTCAGCTTGGGAGCAGTAGACCACCTCCTCCCTCCGGGAGAGGCCTCATCTAGTACTGGATTGAATATGGCTGTGTATTATTATTATAAAATATATATATATATATATATATATATATATATATATATAGAAAAGTATCTAACAAAAAAACTTATTTTGTGATAGAAAGTCTAAACGATAATGATGTAGAAGTAACATTATGTAAAGAATTTGTTATGGGTAACCAGAAGACAACAGCAAAATAATGATGATTCGAGAATAAGACTCGCATAGATAATAAAACCTCTGTGAATCGAAATGTTATGTAAACTTCTAACTGAATTTAAAGTTGAATTTTATTAAAGATCTTTAGGCAACGTTTGGCTCAAGCCGAATGGATGATAATGGAATGAATTGATGAAATGAAGAAAGTGGAAGGAAACGGGAGAACCCCGAGACACTGTCAACCACAAAGCGCACACAGCATGATCCGGGAGAGAAACTACACGTAGATTTGAATACGGCGACATCGTCACAAATGACGCTATAGCTCGACACACAATGATCAAAACGGTGTCGACTAAGCAAATCAAAACTGAAGTACCCAATACATCTATTTAAGCAGTGTTTACGATTGGCGAGGGGATTTCTATGCTTGCCCTATCAAACCATTTATTTTCTTCACAATAAAATTCGTACGTTGCGAAACCTGTCTATGTGGCACTCCCTCATTCATAAACATTGTTTAAATGGATATATCGGGTACTACTTTGATTATGATTTGCTAAGTCGACACCGCTTACGTCATTATGTGTTGAGATATGACGTCATTTGTGACGCCTCCGTAACTTTGACCGCCTTTACCTCCAAAACTACGCATGACTCGAAATTTCTTTCTTGTTTTTGAAGCAAATAATCGGTTCCCGAAGTTTACGTAATTATTTCAGGGGCACATTGTATATCTGTATATGACAACTGAACATGAAAGAACTTGGTGATACTTACAGTCGTTCATACAATCTCACTTCCACTTCTAGAGGATGGGAGACCCAATGGATAAAGGCTTTTGGTTTTGATGAAATAGCGCTCGGAACGCAGGTCACTTCTAATTCTACAACGTTGCCCTGCGAATCTTTGATTGCCCGTGACAAATTAATCACATAGCCAGCATGTCGCAAACCAACAGACTGGTTACGTGTCAGCCTCTTGTATCCCTTCTCTTCTTCCTACAATAAAAATAAATACGAACATATTCATTCACATGGAGCAAAACGAAGCTTCAGCAAAGCAATAGCAAGTACCTTTTTTTATTGCTAACGAATTTACTGTTAAGAATATCTCCAATAGGTACAGAAGAAGAATCACTTCCCTTCAGCGGTTTCGGAACTGAACTGGTACCACCATCAGGAAAAATAAACGCCAAAGGTTTAGTGCTTTTCTACAGAAACGCTTGTTTGTAAATTATTTTTTCTGTTTCTTCATCTTCCGTATTTACTTTATTTCTTGTTATATTTCTTAATAACTCGTTGGCGTTTATTCATCTTAACGATGGAACCAAAACCGTTGAAGTGAAGTGATTATTATTTTTCATATATATATATTGTAGGTATTCCTGACGCAGTTAAGTTCGTTCGTTTCAAATTGCAATCTCCGGCGCAAGGATTACATTTTAATACTTTCTGTTTATGGTTTCAACACTGAAATATCTGATTCATTGTAGAATGTTTTTTTCAAAGTAGTAAGTAGCCACAAGTTTTCAGCGAGTACTACAATTAAGCACAATGAATTACTCTATGCCCCGAGTCCTCTAGAGCACACTATATGACCCCTAGCTAGATAAATGCATACAATTAATACATGATAAAACTTTAAAATACTTTTCACTAACCAAACCTCTGTTTTATTCTATTCTTTTAACAGATATCTTACAGTAAAATTCAGACAAAAGTTTTGACGAAGATGCATTTAAAACCAAAACTAACTCAATTAAAAAAAAAAAACTGCCTCGGTGTAAGCTTGCATATTCTGAATAGACACGATTGTTATGTTCAGGCACGTTTCGGCAGTTCGTGAATAAACACGGAACAAAGAACAAACCTTTCCAATTTTCGTGACAATCTAGGTGAAAGAGTAAATAAAATTCACTCAGTGAAGTTTAAGGCAACCAAGTGTGCGTTCTCTTGCCATTCAAGAATAATTCGATCACCTGTTGACAAACAAATTCTCGTTTGGCACGGTCTCGGGATGACGTAAAGCAGAGAACCTTTAAAAGGGTACGGAATTTGATCGAAGAAATGGCCATGATTCTATTCAAATGTTGTTTAACCGCTGACAGTGTTCGTGGCAATGACCTGCTTTCCACCGCCCGCCCTTCATCCGTGCACAATGGGTTCAACAATTCTTTACCAACAACCAAATTGTGAAGACGCAGACATGTCCCAAGTATTTGCTCGGTATGTTTCCATCAAATGGTTACTACTGAACGAAATCCAGGGTTTGGGTAAAAACTATCCGACGTACGATTTTCGTCCACGAAAGCGGTTTCATAATTTCTCTTAACTATAAAAGATCAGGTAATCGATTGCATACCAAAGTGCTTACGTGTGAAACTTATGTGCTAGATCTAGGAAAACATACAGGCCTGAAAAGACATTCCGATTGCTGCTTTTCAACATCAATGCTACTGCTCACAAAAATTTTGAAAATATTAGAAACTTGAGAACGCGTAAGTCCAAGAGCTTCATCGCCAACAACACGCTGATTCAATAAGACCTCGGGTTGTATTCTAGAACGAAACCAAACTCGAAGCTTACTTAAATGAGTACATAATGCCACACAAGCTGTATATTCAGCTCTGTAGTAGATATCTCACAGTTTGAGATCAGTTATGCATACATTCGGGTGTAGAGAGGGATGGAGATGATGACGATAATTACATCAATACGGCTTATAGCACGCTTCTGAAAAAAAAAATGTTCTCCCCAACGAAACTAGAAAGCGAAATTATCAATTAAAGACGGAAAAATATATGATCGTTAGGCATGACCAGATCTGGGGCGATGCTGAAGAATACGAAGAACCCTTCGGATATCATACCATGTCTCAAAGAACAATGGTATTTAAAGATCAAAATAATACATCAGAATGGCCCGAAAATGTGTTAAATTCAAAATATCGTTATTGTAAGTCAAACATGTTAACAAAAACTTTGTATGTACTCAACGGAGTGAGAAGTATTAAGTAGATAAAGGTATTCCGTATGCTATGCACACAAAGTAACGATCCACACATTCTCGACCAACGGCACAAAGTGAAGTGGGAGCCTGGTCAGTTCCACGCTTGGTCGCCTTTTACCTCCCAAGGGGGGTCGACCCTAAAGTGCGAACATAGGGCAATGCGACAGCTTTAAGCAAGGCCATAACTACCAACGCACACTGCGCATTTGCTGCAAACTCCTGTAGTGGATAGAGAGAAAAGTAAGACATACCTTTCAGCAAGGCCATAACTACCAACGCACATTGTGAATTTGCTTGAAACTCCTGCAGTGGATAAAGGAATGAGAAGTAAGATATAAGTAATTTTTATATCGAGCAACGCGCGGGATGAAGGGGGCAAACACCCCCGTAAATTGCGAACATAGGGCAATGCGACACCCTTTAGCAAGGCCGTAAGTTCATAACTACCAACGAACACTGCGGATTTGCTTCAAACTCCTGCAGTGGATAAAGGAACGAGAAGTATGACACACATATTTTTTATATCTTCCAATGGGGAGATGAAGGGGCAAACTCCACCAAAAAGGCCCAACGTAGGGATAGATGTTTTAGGAACTACAAATGCATACTCGGGATCTCATGCAATGAACAGTAAGAGATACATATTGTCTAATGTGGGAAAACACCACAGAAAGTTCGAACACTAGGTGATTTCACTCTAGTCTTCGAACCACTCTAATAATTAGACCGCTAACCAGAACCATGACAACCTGCGAGAGGATATATGAGTAAACTGTACATAATATTTTCACTGCACTGCAGAGATTTACCTGACATGATTCAAGCAAAAAGTACGAACATGATGGACTTATAGTGCTGGCAGAATCATCGTTCACGAATGTGGCCCCGTCTGAGGGATGTATTGGAATGGGTAGTCAATTCAGAAGACCATAAATACACCGATATATAATATGTACTCTTTATGCGATAAGACCAACATATACAATTTATACATAAAATCATTCTTACGGTTATTTTGGTATCAATGAATATGTTTCACAGAAATGGTAGTCGTGGAAAAAATGTTGTAAGCACAATGCTTGCACCACGCACACCTGATGATTGCAACCTGTCTACATATCACATATTGGATGTGCATCCTTGTTGAAACAGTAATCAATGGGTGTCTCGAAATGCGGTGGATGGTCTGTTATATCAGGCTTTATACCATAAATATTGCAAAGCGTGATGAAACTGTGGAGACGAAAACTGGCGATGTATAAGGACTGTAATTTAATAATGTTGTTCCAAGCATGTAAATTTAAATCACATCCTTGCAACATCACTGAATCCGAGAACCGACGCACAAACTGCTTCCACAGTCGAAAACCATATACATCGAGTGGTTGTAACTGACCTGTGAGTCCCTTTGGTATCATACGTAATGTCATGTCTATTCCATCTGGCATGACCTCCCGCATAGTCCGCTCACAGTGTCCGGTCCATGAAACTAACAGAAGCACACTATTGTTGTTTGTGTGAGGAAAGTACACATTCTGCACCCACAGATGGAAGTGTTCTTTAGTAAGCTTACCTGAATGTGACGCCACCACATACACATTTGCAGGACGGAATATAGTTTCCTGTACACGGGGAGCAAAGCGTCCATTGGGTTCCTGTAAGACCATGAGAAAGGCGAGAGTAACTCACCGCTTGCAGAGATGATCGGTTGAATTTTGGTGTAGCTGTGTGTTGTTGAACTACCTCGACAAGTTTTGAGCCACGCAACGCCAAAGTACGACCACTGTGCATCTTCAGCTGAAAGCCGCTTTGGTCTGAATTAAACACATGATCAGCACCAACGGCATCAATGTCATCCTGCACAGGTTGAATAAAGTTGTGGATGTATGATGCCTCATCTGGGGTGTGTCCGATACGTGATTGTGTGATAAACTTAGTCACTTTACGTGAAACAATATTGTGAACCCGTTTAAATGCCCACAGCCACTTTTTTGAGGCAGTGAATGACGCGAGGTGCTCCTGACTTGCCTGGAGAGCCCACCACTGCAGATTTATTGTCATGCACCGGTAAGTGTGCAACTACGGCAGTTTGAAAGTTCTGAAGCACGGTGTGCGACGCCTCACGCAATTTGTCTTTGTGTGTTCCGCCCGAAAGACTTGCTTTTCACAACGGTACAACTGTTTTCCATACGTTACTCTCTTCTAATGTCGCATAACTGACTGTAACGGCAGTCGCTTTCGTTTCCCACTCTTCCAGAATTCAACTGCTTTCCTCTTGTACTCCAAGTCTACATACTCACCACCTATATCACCGCAGGTCCCCCAATGTTCTCTTTCGCAAATATTCCTCGTAAGGTTCATCTACTTCACAGAGTCGGTGACGGCATTTTGTTTCATGACACTCATCCATATCGAAGTGTACAGTAAAGTCTTCCTCGCATATTGGCAGTAAAGACTCCTTCCATAGCGTCGTTGAATAGGTCCCTGAGGATATGTGCAAGGTGTGTCTCCGCCCTGTTTGTAGGAGCTTCTGGAATGCCCACCATAGAAAAATAGGCCGAAAGTAGACGAATAACATTTACTGCGTTTACACGCATTTTGGATACGTCCCCACAGCTTTGACACACTAGGCCCCAATAAAGATAATGACAACAATGTCCCTTATTGTGCACATACATATCCCGTTCAGTGCACGTCTCATTGAACGTTTACTCTTGACAGTATCATTTATTCCAAATGATACATAGCACAAGGCCACCACTGTTCACTGATAATTTATCGGCACACTTGTACTTGACACATTGCTCTGGTTGATGTTTTAATAAATGTTTCACTCTAGTGTCATTGTCTTCTTATCAATACGAGATAACATTCCAGTTTTAACACGTTTATCGAAGACAAAACGAATTAAATTTAGCTCCAACTTCTTAAAACATTTATGGTAGGCACGATATAGTATAGCGTTGTCGTTATGAACTGTTCGTGATTATCATATAATTCCTAGCATCGTGTGATGTAGCTATGCTCTAAATACTCAAGGTATTGCCTTGTAAAACAGGTAAAAATGACAGTTCTATCTGTAGTAACGAATTTTAATCTTATCTCTCACCTTGGCCAATATTTACAAGAGATGTATTTCTTACCTTTCTTTAACCTCTCCATTGTAGCAGTTTCAAGACAACCAGGAGTGAGCATTTGTCGTTCAGGACTTGCTGGCACGTGTCCCATTGCACACGATATTCTTAAATTATGGGCCTCTTACCACTCTTATAGACTTTCTTACTTACTCTACGGCTTACGGGACTCGCAAATTCATCGCCGTTGTAACAAACATTCGCCATCGGCATCTATCCTGGACAAGATCAAGCCAGTTTTCATCACAAACACCTACTTCTCGAAGATCCCTTCTAATATTGTCCTCCCAACGTCGTCTCGGTCTTTCGAACGGTCTCTTTCCCTCCGGCTTTCCAACCAAGATGGAATATAATCTTCCTTTTCTCCCATCCGAGATACATGGCCTGCCCATCTTAGTCGTCGTCATTTCATTATTCTTACAACATCGGGTGAGTCGTACAGTCCGTGAAGTTCTTCATTGTGCAGTCTCCTCCATTCTCCAGTCATCTCGTCCCGTTCCGACCCGTATATATTTCTAAAAACCTTATTTTCAAACACTCGTAATATATGTTCATCTGCTAGGTTTGCACTCCAACTTTCGCAACCGTAAACTATTACCGGCAGAATAAACGTTCTGGATATTTTCAATTTCAACTTCCTTGATATTAATCGCGAGGTTGGGAGTTTCTGGATCGAATAGGAACATGCGTTGCCGGATACTAAGCGATTTTTTATTTCTTTCGTGACCTCATGTTTGCTTGTTACGTATGCTCCCTAGTATTAAAATTTGTTTACTTTCTCTATGACCTCATCCCTAATTCTTATGTTTTTATTTCCTTCATTCCCTGTGTTTCGGCTTGTTATCATGTATTTTGTTTTATCCATGTTTACCTGTAGACCTATCTCATCGCACGCTTCTACTAAGACATAATTGTGTTACTTTGTAGTGCCTCTATATCTTCCCCTATTAAATCTATATCATCCGCGTACGCGAACAGTTGATTCAAGTCATCCAATGTTAGTCCCTTTTTGTACTCTTTTATTTTCAGAATCTCATATTCTAACGCAAATTTAAACAGTAATGGTGACAAGGCATCATCTTGTTTCAATCCGTTGCAAATCTCGAAACTTTCTTACATATTATTACCTACCAGTACTCTACTTATGGGATCGCTGAGATACATTCTCATAAGTTGAAGAAGTTTCTTCGGAATTCCAAATTGTACCAGGATACTGTATAGCTTTTCCCTTTTAATAGAATCATACTTAAAATCAATGAATAGCTGGTGAACAGTTCCACTGTATTCCCATTTCTTCTCTAAGATTTGTCTCAAGGTGAAAATCTGGTCCAACGTGGATCATCATCTACAAAATCCACATTGGTGATCACCAATTATTTCATCTAAGTATATACACTTAGGCAAGTTAGCAGTATATTACTCAATACTTTGTAACATGTTGAGAGTAACGAGATTCCGCGATAATTATTACAGTCCGATTTATAGTCTTTTTTTATACACCGGAACTATTATTGAGGTTTTCCATTCCTTTGGAAGCTCCTCCTTTCTCCATATAGCGTTTATCAATTTATGTAGTTCCTTGATTAGTGCCGGTCCTCCAGCTTTAATTATTTCGGCTGTAATATTGTCTATTCCCGGTGATTTGAAATTTTTTAATTACTTTATCGACATTTCGACCTCGATCTCGCTCGATTCAGATACCCACGGTTCTGCGATATGGAATTAAAAAATCCTATGCTTGTTCCCCGTTGTGTACATTAAGAAGTTTATCGAAATAACTTTTCCACACATAGATAATTTTAGTCGGATCCGCATGGCAGATTTCCGCGTTCATATCTAATCATCCCTAACCTTTCTTAACAAGTTTACCCCTTTGTATAGATCTCGTATGTTATTTGTCTTCCCGTTTTCCTCTATCTCCTTAATTTTCTGCGTCATATATTCTCAGTTTTTGTTTCTGAACCCGCGTGTGGCATTGCGTTTCGCGTTACTGTAATGGTTGGTATCTGCTTTGCTTTTATTACTTAGCCATTGTTGCCTTACTTGTTTTCATTCCTCATGAAGTTTAAGGCATTCTTCCTCAAACCAAGGCTTGTCTTTCTGGTGTTTCTTCTCACTTACACGTTCCTTCGCTGCGCCCTTCACTATCACGAATTGCCTCCCACATCTTACTTACATCAATTTCACTATTACTTTCATCTTTATTACTACTCGAGTCGGCTAAGATTTCGAACCTATCTGAGATTTCGAGTTAGTAGTCTGCTTTTACGCTTGGATTATATAATCGTTTAACTTCGATTTTCAGTTGTCTTGATCGTTTGCTTTCTCTGTTCGCGATGCATAACTTTTCCCTCACTTTTGTGATCACTGATGGTCGGTTTCACCTTCCGCTTCTCTGTAAGACCTAACATCTATTATACTGCTGTGTCTTATTCTATCTACTAATACGTGATCGATTTGGTTGAGCGTTTTGCCATCCGGAGATACCCATGGGTATTTGTGTATAGACTACTATTACAAAATTCCTATCCCTTATTTTTTCTTTCTCTTCCATTGTAAAAGTGTCAAGCAAATCCGCATTGCGCATTGGTAGTTATGGCCTCTCTAAAAGATGTCGCATTGCCCTATGTTCGCACTTTAGGTGGGGGGGGGAGTGTTTGCCCCCTTCGACCTCCTACGTTGGCCGATATAAAAAATACGTGTGTCTTACTTTTAGTTCCCTTATCCACTGTATGAGTTTCAAGGAAATCCAGGTGTGACACTTAAGAATCCTTGGTTGTTAGTAAATATCGCTTTACTTAGAAAAAAAATAATGTGCAAAATTTGTTCATATTTAGTATCACAAAATTCAGTTCAGTTTATTTCAAAAACTTATACCACAAATAGTTCGAGCACTCAAAAAGACTCGAGTGGATACACAGAATACTAAGGAAACTGATTTCCACCTGATATTAAGTAAACTTAATGTATAATAATGTTTTCCAATGCAACAATCAAAAACTGTCTCCTTGTTATCATTATAATTAGGTAATTTGACATTCGAATTTGCATTTGATAAAACCTGTTGGTTGGAATACTTTTCTTTGACCGAAGTGTATAACACAAAATTCACACCTTTGATTCTGAAGTTAAAGCGAGTCTGAAACGTTACAAATAATAAGACATTGGAGCCGAGCGTACGATCTGTAGGGTAATACTTCAAACGAACTTAAAACACAAACAGCAACAACAAATATTTACTTAAGAATTTATGAAGGGTCTAATTTTTTTTATGTAAATTGTTTTATTTAACTTAAAATTTTATTAGCCAACCGGCAATAAGACTTAATGTCCTCACAGGTCTGAGGGAACACACGTGTCTCTGCGAGTACCATTCCGGAGACAGCAAGAGGAAGGCAATGGCCATTGCCTTTGTCTGGGTACAATACCGGCACTCGCCTTATGAAACTAGGAGAAACCCTGAAAAATTTGGATCGGCAGCACGATACCAGTGTCGATCCACAGTCCGCGAGCGTAACGGCTCAATAACTTAAAGTTATCTGTTCACAAACTTGATCACAAAATTATTCTTTGCACTGATAGCAAGAATTTTGTCAAAATCATTTTGTGCTCGAGAATACATATACGCTGAAATCTACCTATTATTTCTACTTCGTTAATGTATAGATATAGTACCAGCTTAAGAAGGAAACAACACTAAACAAATTCACTACAGAATACTATCTGCTACTCACCTCCTTAAAATCACTTCTTTCGATATACAATACTTTGTCAAAAGGGACAAAATGGTATCCTTTCTGTGGATCATTAGGGAAATTCGGTACTTGAATGTCAGTCACTCCAGAAAGTGGGAAGTTCACAATCGTAACTTTCAAAGGTTCCAACACAACCATAGACCTACAATTGAACAAGAAAATTTAGAACTCTACAAAAATCATATTCTAACATGATATTCACTGTGACATCATCCTGATGAAAATTAAACGTTTCAGTTTCCAACTTACAGTGAAGAGGTTTTGATCCCTGTCTGTTACAAAGTCCTGGGAAAATCGAATAAATTGATACAAAATCATCAGACTAAGGTTTACCATGGATTTTAACAAAATCCCACCTTGTGAATGCTGGGATCAAAGGGAGAAGAATGAAAGAAAAACACGCTTCATGAAGGAACATTAACATGAACCTCCAACAAAGATATGATATGCAGTAACGCCCTGTGTGTTACGTTCTGTAAGCATGTATGCTAACTGTGATGGTGCTACGATCACTGCACTAGTATCAGATTCTATGATTCAGGGCAGAAAGAGACCGAATTATTCACTATTAAAGTATAGTACATCGTGTGTTCTGTACATGGAATTTCAGTGTCAGATAATTAGGACATCATAAATGAGGAATAACGTGACAGAAGTTTGATTGATTTAATTGTTATTAACGTTCTAAAGGAGCTTGTGAATTTCTAAGGACGGGACTTACGTGTGCTCCGAACCATTCCGTTCAATGCACCCGCACTGAATTTCTACCGCGTCCACGCGCACAGGAAACGAGCATCCTAACTACTGGATCAACCGACGACCTATGTAACAGTAGTGTGTCATACAGAAAAACAGTTGAGAACGGAACGATAGAAACAAATCTATTAGACTGTGCATGAATCGACATTCTTGTGCTATGTATGTAGATATGCTAACTCAGTTATATAAGAGTCTATGTATCTTGTTCTAATTTCGTAAGTACTCTTAATTACTTGTGAACACCCAAAAATAATACTTCCAACTTTATTTTCCACACTTCAAAGTAAATTTATCTTAGTCTTACCTTGTATTATAGGTTTCCTCTCAATGTTCAAAAACGTACTTACTATTAAAATTATTATCACGAGTACCGGGTCATGAATACCGATATGGTCTTATGAATGCAAATTAAAAAATAAATAAATAAATAAAGGCAATTAAAACTTTGCAAGTGTATTGCAGTCTTTGCTAGATTAGTGTCCACATTTTATCTAATTGTCTCTGATCCAGGTGGCTTTTTGCGTGTGTAAGTACTTTCGTAAACTGTTCGTTCCGTATCTTAATCTAATTATTCATGAGTATACAGTGCACGATTATGCTGACTAGATATAGCAGTCACCTTATAATACTGTATAGACCTCATTGTCTAATACGTAATGGCTGAGGATATAGGGTTATTGCTATGAGCTAATTATGAGGAAATCAAGTTTGTTCGAACTTTGATGAAGTCGCTCACTCTAAGGTTTTCCTTCGTGGTTATTCTACTGTTTACAAATTTTCTCAAAACTCCCATATAAAAGTATTAAAAATTGCATTCAATACTATACTCTGTATACATTGTTAAGTAGACAGCATTGTTAGCTGTCTCCATGGCAGTATTTTTCTTTTGATTGAGCAGGTAATTTTCAAATGTGCCGTATCCTGTGTATTTGTGCAGTATCTACGATGAAATTTTGCAGATATTGGAACCAGCTAAGCAAATCACCACAGTAAGTAAAGTGTATTATGTTATTTCCTTGAAATTTCTGTATACTATAGCAGTTTTCACATGGGAAACGTTTTCAGTGTTCGTTTCGCTTCGTTTCTTCCAAGATCTTTTTTATTAGATCTTTTTGCGAGGTAAATTAACAAATCAGGTGGTGAAAAACACCACTGTCTGTTGCATTAACTATTGATTAATCATATTAATTTCGATAATCGTTAAGTGAGGATTAATTCAATATGATCCTTTAAACGTATTTTCACCCTCCTTGAAAACATTTTTGGAGGTAGAAGGAAGAATAAGGGTAAGGTGGAATAAAGGAGATAAGCCCACCATCGCAGACACTGTTTACATAAAGATTTTTTTTTTCCTTCTTTTCTTGTGAAATGTTGAAAATGTCCACTGAACATTACACATCAACTACCAGAATACGAATTAAACATTGGAACTATGTGCTTGGGGTCTTTACATTTGGAAAATCTTACTGAAACAAATTTTGTGTGTCCGATACATGCTATCATTACTGTATTTTTATGAAAATATTCTTACTGTGTCACTTGTTTTTTCCCTAGAACCCGCCACAGTAAACATGGTATTGGAATATGCGTGGTTTCGTTTCCCGAGTGGGCCGTTCAGAACCAAGTACCCGTTTGCGCATCGCATTCGCGCAGGTGAATGAACCCAGTTAATACAAGGTGATATGGCCTCCGGCGTAAGCAAAATAAAATATTAATTATTTTGTTTAAAATGTCTAATTGAATGAGTTATCGTTCTATAGTCTATTTTGTACATACAGGTTTGATTTAAACGTAAATTCAAGTAACAAAGATAATTAGAAATGCACATTGCATATATATATTGATGGTTTTGCAGGTGAACACTAGATGTCTCTACTTTTGTATATGTAAAGTCGAAGTGAATCTTTTTTATGTTGTGCTAAATTGTTATTTTTATTATTATATTATTGGCACGAAATTTAAATTCGATGTACAAGACTTTTTATGTTATCATCTGCGTTTGGCTTATTAGTTAGACGTAGTGGAGGAATTGTCTGTGTCGCCCAGGCTGTTGAAAAGCGCCGCAGCGATTGTAGACACTTACTCTACTAATTTTGTGTGTCACCACTACGGTGTAGACTTGGGCATGCTGTTAGGTATAGGTGTGCAAGATTTTACCAAGAAGACAAGTTACAAAGCGAACACGACCCGTGAGATCTGATGTAATAGAAGTCTGTGAACTGAGACCACGCAGCAGCATCACTGTAAGGACCAGAAGGACCATTGTTAATTTATTGAAGATAATACAGACCTATTACAAAGGTTAGTCAGTCTCAGTCACTTCATCGTGTCAGCATTTCTGTTGTTTCTGTGCGTTTAAAATGAAAAAAAAAAAAACACACACACACACATAAGATCACAAGACTTGTGAAGTGAGAACTGAGCTATGGCTTCTTATTATAAAAAAAAACACACGCGATCATGTAAGATTCATCGTCAAATCATGGAAGTTAATAATGATGATGACATGGATGACTCAACAGTGCGGCATCGTTGGAGCTTGAATACGACGTCCATCATTATGTATGATTTGCTGCGTTGTGTGGATGAATTCGTTAAACAGGATCCACGTCACACAGTCAACGAATTGAATGCAAAATTTTCAGATGTTTCTCAAACATTATCCATGAAATTGTCCATACGTCTAAGTGGAAAAAGTCTTAAAATACGTAGATGGAAATTTGAAACTTTTGTTCTCAAATTTTTATTTGTTACTTTTCAACTCTAAACGGGTGTTCATATCCACCCGACCTTCAATAAGCTCACCTCTCCTGTCTGTGTGATGATCTAAGTATAGATTAAGGCTTAAATAATGAGGAAATTAACACTTGCTATAAATACCATCAATGCATCATCAGAAGCATTCCAAACAATTCGTTCACACAGTAATCAGAAAGAAGTCACTAAAATACACAGCCTGTGCATTACATACGCACTTTTCTTAATATCTGTGCCAATTACTGAAAGCCATCTTTTACAACAGAAATAACGATAAACATATTAAACAGCGTAAGCGTTCGAAATAGCTATACCTCGTATCCCTGTGCAAAAGCTGTTAGGTCACACCAAACCTTAGTTCTGAGAAAATCTTATTTGAAAGCTAGAAATACACAGCACTTCCCTACTACTACTTAAGAAAAATTGTTCGGACTAAGCCGATTATACACAATTGTAGAGAATTTCCTTCTCATTTAGAGACTCATATTTGGAAACTTTGGACTTAAACGTTTTCACGTAAACACCCGAAATATAATAATATCCATTTTTCGTAAACTAAACTCTGTCTTTGAAGAAACAAATATACACCTTGGTAGGACATTGCAAAACAGTCAAATATAATAAATAAATAAAATAAATCACAGCCATATTCAATCCACTACTGGATGAGGCCTTTCCCCGGAGGGAGGAGTTGGTCTACTGCTCCCACGCTGACCAGACGGGTTGGGAGAGGAGAGCTGAAGCTCTCACTGTGATCGCTACTGTCTTTTATTCACAGCAGCTCCCCAATTGTCCTCACGAGGCTGGGTCAACACCGAAATTTTTTAGCTCCCACCGGGAATCGAACCCGGGACCGCTCGCACTGAAGTCCAGCGCGCTACCGACTAGGCTACGCAGGAGCTCAGTCAAATATAATATAAGTTAGTATATCACAGGACATATACAGTGGCGTCTTTTTAATTCAAATTCTAAGTGGAGTCGAAAAAATAAAAAGATTATCCAAAATTCAAATTAATAAAATCATGTATTATTAAAAAAAATCAAAAAACAAAACTACTTACTACTGTACAGACAAAAAAAATAATATGCAGTTGACTTACGTTCAAACTTAAGTATTTTGTGCGTAGTTTAATAGTGCAAGAAAAAATCCTATAACAATAATCAAGCTACCGGTAAAAGAAAATCACATTTAAATCAGTACAATGTACAACACACGAAAACACATACACTTGTAACAACATCAGCTACCTGTTCTCACTTAAACAAGTTGGTGATTCTTATTATTTTGGTTTATTTATTTTAAAGCGATTACCAAAATCTTCAATTTCAATTATTGTGTGAACTTCAGTGAAATTACGAAGATTTCCACAAATTCTTTGTTCTTACAAACCATTGGCTAGTGGAGGAGGGGGTTTAAGGACGTACATGT
>JAGDQP010014715.1:19728-44467 GCA_022664845.1 Lepisma saccharinum | reverse complement strand
ATATATATATATATATATATATATATATATATATATATATATATATTCGGGTTTTTACGTCACATAAATTTTCGATCGTTTCACCGGCCAATCCACCCACATAGTCACAGACGTTATGAATCACAGTGGAATTTTTTCGATTGTTGTTTTAACAAATTTAATTTAATTTATAATTGTGTTTTCATTAAAGTATCGTTCTTACAATGTTATTCATAATTCTCTTGTAATAACTGGTAGATTTGCGAAGACAGTCCACCAGGTTCTAGTTTCGAAGGTACAATCCCAACATTTGCCCGATATGACAGGTTTAGCTAAGTAACATTGGAAATGAAATGCAATACATAAAGAATAAGGATCTGGCAACACTAGCATAAATAATAGAATAGTTGTGTGTAATATAAGAGCATGGAAGTTCTGAATTTGTACCAGAAAAGGGGGGGGGGGTCCGCTGTGGCCTTAAAAGGCTTCAATATAAATATAGAGAGTAATGCAGAAATATAGTTGGAAGTATTGAGTCGTTTCTGTATTAAAGAATTATGAAAATACGACATGATAATCAGGAATTTTGACAGGCATTCAGAATTCTCGAGCACACACCCGTAACTTAAATGGTTTACGGTTAATACAAGACTATATAAACCCTGAAAAATTCTACTTACCCCAAATTTTGGCTCTACGCCTCTCTAAATTGAAAACCTTGGCTTAATTTCTCATCGTAATGTATACGATGTACTCTCCTCCCTTCCAATGCAATTAGCTCCTGGTACTGGAAGAACCAGTATATTCCAGTAATACCAGTAGCGTATTTTATGTTATTTTATTTTAAAGCCTAGTCTAACAGAACAGCAGCAATTTGTTTCCACTCTGTCGCCTGAGAACTAATCGATAATAGCCGATCGGCTAAGTTGACTTAATGATAATTCGAAGTTTACTTTTCAGATATCCAGTTGTGTTCATTGGCAATGTGCCCTGTCAACCGTGAATTAATGTCTGGATTGCAAACAGCTGTGTGTTTGCTGCATGCACGTTGCAAATACCAGGTTCATTAGCCAGGGTTTAATTGAGAGGGGGGAGATAAAATCTATCACTTCAATGGCTTTCACCATTTATTCCAACTGACAACGCCTTATGAACTGCAAAATCAAAAGTGGAAACATTATGAGAAGCAAATCACCTGCGTTTGCACATGAAGAATGGCGAAGGCGAAAATATCAACATTTGAAATGAATTTGAATTTTATTTACGGCCTTTAGGCATCTAAGGCTCAGGCCGAATTAGGGGAGGGGAATGGATTTGGGAATGTGTCGGCCAGGGTCAATGTTAAAGGTACCATGTCAGCATTTGCCTAGTGTGACAGGAAAATTCTGGAAAACCTCAGTCAGGATGGTCGGCCATCGGGATCGAACCCACGACCTCCCGAAGACTACGGCAACGCTCTACCACTGAGTTACGGAGGAGGGTTGGTGTTTGAAACGATGTACAGGAAGGTTCAAAACGGACAAAGGCAGGACGAAAGAAGGACATCAGAAACCACAAACATCAAGAATTGAACCGTTAGTTTTCCTCATGAAAAATGTACAGCTTAATTTTGAATTCAATTCCATTTTATTGAAGGTCTTTAGGCAACTTTGTCTCAGGCCGAATGGATGACGATGGGAGAAATGGTGGAATGAAGAAAGTGGGACGAAAGAAGAGAAAACTGACGCACAAGTGTTTGCCCACTGTAAAGCCCACATGGAACGAGCCGGGATCGAACCGAGAACCCTACGCACTAGAGGTGAGCGCTCTACCACTGAACCACCGCTGTTCCAACGATAATTTTGAGCTGGCTCAATCCATGAAAAGACCTTAACACCTCAAAATCAGAAAATATTTAGTAAGTAATTTTTCTATGTCGCCTACGCGCATCAGTTCTAAAAATAGTATCTTATTGAACGTAGTTAGATATCCATGGACGCTTGAAATATTTGATTTACACAGAGGATCCCTTTCTTTCTTATTTTTTTCTGTTCACGGATGCAAAAATGCTGGTAACGCAAGCAAAAAGACGATATATAAAGTATAATTTTCCACTAAACGTTATTTTATTATTATTTTGGCCAACAGTACTAAATACGGTTTTAACAATTTTATAACTCGAAAGTGAACCGTTTGATATTAATGATATATTTTTGTAAAATTATAACAAAACAAACAACTGACTACACTGTTAAAAATTTTCCGAAACATTCCTGGACAAAGCTAGGGAATAACAGCTGCCTGGGAATTTCCAAGCAACTTCGTTAATTAAACGCAGCCACCATACAGTTTTCAGAAATGTTGAGAGTTAAAACAAAATGTCTGAAGCGAGATTTGAACACGGGTTTTTCAGTTAGAAGTCCAGCTTCTTACTGACTGAACTAAACTGCCAGTTAAAAAAACAGCACAGAGTATAAAAAGTTCGTTACCTAAACCTCAAAGACATAAACAAAGTTGATCCAACGACTGACGTCACATTTTAATCATTTTGGTATTTGTCAATTAGGGTTTGGAATTCCCATTCAATGACAGTATTTCCCATTTCTGTTAAAATAAGAATTTATCAAGATGACGACATCTAACACTTGATCAGAATTCAAAGCACGGCTACGATAAGAAACCATTTTCTCATTCTGCGCATGTGCAGAACTAAAAAATTAAAGAGATCCACGTGAGTATACGAAAATTTTTATTTTTTTATTTATGAAGTTTATGAATCTAGGACTCAGGTCGAGATAGGGAGGGGAAAGGATTCGGAAGGTGTCGGCCAGGTCCTATACTGAAGGTGCCATCCCGGCATTTGCCTGGTGTGACTTAGGAAAAACCCTAGAAAACCTCAGTCAGGATGGTCGTCCGCTGGGATCGAACCCACGACCTACCGAATCCTACACCAACACTCTATCACTGAGCTACGGCGGTTCGGTGAGTGTACGAAAAGTCTTTCTAGATCACAATGAAACAACATGAAATACTAATATTTTGTGGAACTTTACTGATAATTCCTAGCAATATTTACAAAATAATAATAATAATAATAATAAATAACAGTGTAGGTTTGGCGTTAATTCTAAATTCCATAGTTTCAATACAACTGGTTTGAAAGACCAATACAAAAATATCCCATTTTCATTCCTATTTGACATGATGAGGATCGAAGGTTTAAAAGAAAATACGAAGTGCGAACTATTTGTGTACCAACCGGAGATCGAACTTGGGACCCCTTTTTACAAGACAATCAGCGTTTCCTCATTTACTGGGCGACACCAAGCCATCACTAGGCTCATATAAATACAGGTTGTTCCCTTTTTTATTTCATGTGTACATGATTAATCTAAGCAATAACATGAACGTCCGGTGGCGGCGTCTTTTCAGAAAAAAAAAACATCTGTCAAGGCTCTCTTTCTTTGTTAGCGTGCAGTTTGTTACCAATGTGCAAAATATCTGTCTGAATGTGATTAGTATCAGCGCAAGTCCAAACTGATCAAGAATATATAGAACACGAAAAGAAATCTCTGTCCAGATCTACGATTAGAGATTTGCGTGCAAAAGAAACGTAATAGATTTTTTTAACCCCAAAAGAAAAGAAAAATACAAAACAGATAATCGAAATAACATGTACCAAAACGCTACTTTTTGTATGTAGTTTACATTTGAGGAAAATCACTCAGATTTTGACCTGGAATTTAATAATTAGGCCAAAAAATATATACAGGGTGTTTCTAAGTTATGGAAACAGACTTTGGGAAAGTGCTTGCTTATACTGAAGAAAAATTAAAATTTATCGATATATCATAAATGACGGTATTAAGGTTAGTGTAAAGCAATGATCCCTAACAATAGATGGCAGCACTATCTTCGTATGTCTCTAATATATACATGAAATTGCAATGCTATTCCTACAAATTTAAGCCTAGAGATTGTTGAATTTTTTTTTCGTTCATTGTTGAAATATCTGTACTGTTGTAATGAATATCCAAACCTGTAACAATTAAGCTGGAGAGAAAGGAAGATTATTTCGCATTTCCCGGGTCAACGGACGGGCACATCAGCTAAAAACTAACAGTTTGAAAATATATCTAAATTTTAAAGCCAGAATGTGGCGCATACGTATTTAATCTCGAAATAACCAGTACTGCTTTAGAGATGTTGTTCGTATTATCCGTAATTTAAAGTATGGTACTGTATGTTTCGTCTGGTAGACACACAAAACATCTATCGAGAGCCCGTAGTTCAGTTGGTAGCGCGTTGTTTACAATCGGAAGGGCCTGGGAACCATCCCAGCGGCCATCTATCCTCACCGAGTTTTTACGAGAGATTTTTCTCAGTCACCAGGCAAATGCCGGGATTGTACCTTCCAATTAGACCTTACAACATCCCCTTCCCCAACCTATCCCAGCCTGAGCTCTAGATGCCTAAAGGCCATATATAAATTCAAATTATACAGAACATTGTTTTACTATTTTAAGCAGCAATAAAAAATGTCTCCCGCTGAACCATTAATTTGTGCAAGATTCTCAAGAATGAAAGTAAATTTTTGACGAAGATCTTTCTTAGTAGCAGAAGATATTGGAGCCTTCTTTCCATGATGACTTTTCCAAAAGAATGATGGACAGTTTAATTACGGTCGTTTAATGCAGGAATCTTTTTATTCTTCGCTACCAGACATGAGGACAAAAGAAGCCAAATAGAGGTCGCGTGCGGTGCTGCTTTAGTAGACAAAATGGCGCTGATGGCCATTTTAATTTTCTTCACAGCGATTTCATAGTCAATTTGGTCCGTTGACAGAGACCATTTTGGAGAAGAAGGTGCTTTAGAGGTCATCATCCTGGCTGCTAGCCACCGTAAGGTGCTATTTTCTTACTCTCTCTCTTTTTTTTATTTCTCTTGCTTTAATAATTTATTACTGGAAAAATGTTGCAAACTCAGAATATTAGTTACTAGAACAACAAGATAGAAGATATCCACCCCCAAAAATAATGTTCAAATCGGTTAGTTGAATGGTTAATAAGCTAAATTTAATGAGTGCATTTTAGAATCTGTAAGAAACGTGAAACACGGGTGATTGAACTAAGATTACGCCATACAAAAAGACTATTATCTGAAGAACATGTTCAGGTTTCATACATGAAGAGATAGAATGAGAAGCGTGTCCTGCTTAACACGCGTTTCTAGATAAAGAGATGGTGCGAATATAGCAACGACTAATTTGCTTATCTCAAGAAACATGCAAAAGGAAACAAGATAGAGCAGCGCTTCTAATAACACTCGCAAAAGCTCCGGTCCCTTGACAGCAGTTTAGCCACGCAAGCATTACTTTTTTTATACAATACGCTGGCAACAATGACAACTGCAGTGATTAGGTTCGGGAAATCCACAGTACTTGTGTCGAATAGTGTTTATGCCAAGTTTGGCGCAGCTAAGTGTAACTGAATGGATACAATTTGAATAATTGGTTATTTTTTAAGAAATGTGCTGGCAACACTGAACTACTACACCAATCAAGGCTGTTTCCGCTCTGCTTATACACATCATTGTTTGCTATTGTATTTCGCCCTTCCCCATTGAGAAACGCTTCATTTCAACGATTAGGGAATTTAGATGTAATAGTCGTGGGGAAAGCCCCCCCCCCCCCCGCTCTTAACGAAAATTACTTTTTCATATACACACAACTGTTCGCTATTACACTTCGTCTTTCCCGTTAAAGAAACGCTTATTATCGACTATTAGCAAATTTTAAGGTAAGTGTACAGGGGCCAAGCCCCCTCTGTCCTCTAGTGCCCCACGAAAACTTTCCTATGTTCCTGCACTTATTTTGACTACTTTGTGAACACCTTATGGTTCATAAGATATATTTTTGGCATGGGCTCGCAACACTGACAGCGGGAACATCCGCAATTATGTTTCTATTGTGTAAAACAATGTTTATGCCAAGTTTGATTCTGATATGAATAATATAATGGAAGCTATTTAAAAGAAGATACATTTATAGAAAATAGGCTAGCAACACTGGTAAGTGGGTTGCTTGGCAACGTAGGCCCTCTCACTGTTTTTACATTGTGTCGAATAATTTCATAGAGCTCATAATAGATAGATAGGAGCACATGATTTTGAATCCATCCGCTAGGTTCCACTGGCATCGACCTCATATTCTATTATGTGGTCGATGCCAGAGCAACCTAGCGGATGGATTCAAAATCACGTGCTCCTGTACAAAAAACCATTAGATTCTGCGCAGCCAGAAATGGGGAAGCGTGCTAAGTCTATCTGTTATGAGGTCTATGATAATATTTATGCCAAGTTTAGCGCAGCTAGGTCTACCTGAATGGAAGCAATTTGAAGTTTCTTTTATATAAAATGGGCTGGCAACACTGAACCACTGCACCAATCAGGACGGCTCCAGGGGGCTCTGAGCTACTTTAGCCAAGACCTTTCCAACGACACCTCACGCACCTCTTTATCCCTTGTAGTTCCTGAGATTTAATTTCTGGACAGGGAGGGACGGACACAGTGAGCGGGAACCGAAGGTCCCTTTTGCCATAGCTCTGGTAGCAATGGACCAAAAACGCACTGGATGTGTACCTGATCCATCCTGGATGACGTTTTCGTTGTTACCCTCAGTCAATCTAGGCTATGCCAGGATGGTATCTTGAATAAGGCCAAGGCAAATCTTTTCCTTGGTTAAAATGTCCAGTATGGGCATTGTGAGAGCTGTGAATTTTGTTAATTAATAAAAATAAAATAAAAAGAACTCTGGGGGGACTTGAGGAATACATTATATGTGGATCAATAGTAAATTGGCAGCCAGAAAAGCCGAAGAGACTTCGTTAGATTTCCAACGAAGATTGTCTTTTCTCTCTAAAGACGCTATTACACTGTCGAGCTTGCTCGTCGAGGAAACTGATCAGCAAGCTGACAGTGCAATACCGAAAAATCCACGTCAAGCTTGCTCAAGGGTAGGCTTGTCGAGCAAAATGATCCGCAAGTTCGATGGTGTTAGAGCGCCCTTAGCTGGATTTTTCACACAGTGTCTTTGTGGAAAACCAGATGTAACCGGATATATTTTGTTCTTTTGCAATAGAATAGTTCAGATTTTATCTGTGTTAAAATTTACATGTCATATTCTGATGACAAATACCGTTTGACTATTCATTAAAAATAAGTGAATTTGTTTTTTAAAATATGTTTATTCGATTCAGCATATCTGAAGCTACATCTCTACATAGTTTGCACAATTATTGAGTTATTCATTATAACAGAGCAACTGTGAAGATAAGTCACTTACACCAAGTTTAACGATGTTTAAGGCCCTCAAGCTGCTCAAGCTCTCATTGCGTCATTGAGCTGCAAACAAGCGGATCCTCTACCACCAAAGACAAGCTACCTTTATAGACTATTAATTCTTTATATGACCCACGGTAAGTGAATGGACACTGCATTAAGTCACATATTGTAAGTTGATTGGGCATGACATTTTTTAAAAATTTTGTTTAAGACCTTTAGACAACTTTGGCTCAGGCCGGATGGATGATGGAAGAATTGGTGGAATGAAGAAAGTAGGAGAAGCCCGGGAAAACCCATGAACACGGTGTTTGTCCACCACAAAGCCCATATGACAACAGCCGAGATCGAACCTAGGACTCCAGGTCTGCTGAGCGCCATACCACTGACGTGGACTCCGAAACACATCATGTCCCCACCGGGAATCGGCAATTTAGAAGACAAAAATAAATAAAAAACAAGATTATAGATTTTTAAAAATTCAAAAAGAATGTTAAATTAATCAATCTGATATGTAGTGAATAATTATAAATGTACTGCGAACACTGCATGAAAAATATTAAGAAAAACATTTACGGGAAAAGTGTAATGCGTGTTACACAGTTATTTTAACTGAGGTTACCTAAGTACCAATATCTCCGACTATGTTCTTTTTTTAGAAAAAAAAAAAGAAGTCAGTGCAGTACAATATAGTTCTAAATGATATATGAAGCAAGGAATGAGCGTATAAGTGGCGTATTATCAGCAGTTCTGACCAGTACTGTGCTATGCTGCTATTCAGTCTTTATGTAAAGGAGCCAATAAATGAGTTTAGTGAGGACAAACAGAAGTGTCAAGAGAATAAGAAAATAACCAAGAATCAACAAAAACCTTAAAATCAGTGTTGTTAGTCAACAATAAACCTAAATTTTGAATTGTAGTTATGGCCTTTAGGAACCTAAGGATAGGCGAGGAGAAAGGATTCGGGAAGGTGTCATTCAGGGTATATGTTGAAGGTGCCATCCCGGCATTTGACTGGTGTGACTACCATGTAAAAACCTCAGTCAAGATGGTCGGCCGCTGCGATCGAATCACGACCTCCCGAATGCTACGCCAACGCTCAACCACTGAGCTAAGGCGGCTCGGTAACAAAGTCTAAAGATCTGGTATCACTGTAAACAATGTTAAAAGCTACGCTGTACAAGACTGAAGATGAGATGGCCATAGTCACTAAATGTCTGAACCAGTATTTGGAATGGAATATTCTTGCTTTCCGTTTCACTTTAGCGAGATTTTTTTTTTTCAGTTTTTGCGCCGAGCAGTGTGCAATATGTTCTGATCACCGTTCGCTCCAACTACGACTTTAAACCCACTTTTGATAAGCAGATTAAGGGATAAATACTAAGCCACGCTAATCGCATTAACAAAACCTCCGTCATATCGAATGGTGAGATCGATTAAACCTTCTTTTATTACCCATATTCTATTCAGGACCTTTCTCCCTTTCATTTAAGCTTCGTTCAATATAGCCTTTATTATGACAGGGCAACAAAAAAAAAAAAAAAAAAAAAAAAAGGTTTTTAAAAATACAATTTTATTAAAAGTAAGTTGGAGAAAAATAAGCTCTTTTATCATATTCATGTATTTTAGCTATTTATAACTATAACCTATGACTAATATTAAAAGGTGCACTGTAAATCAAAAAAGGGAAAATATTCAGTCGTTTTTGGATGAGAGGGTGATTTCATTGAAACTTATTGAATTTCAATCGAAAAGGATGGTTTTCGACGAAACATACTTACTTTGGATAACAAATGTGATCTTTTTAGATGGGATTCCGATGTTTTACGGATGTAATTTATCCTTCAACCTTGAAAGAGTGTTTATCGTATTTTTAAAGTGGTTCACAATGCATTATGAGTACCAGCCAAGTTTGTTTTCCGCCATTTGTTACCACCAAGGTTATCGAAAGACGAAGCCCTAGTGTGAGGTCAATCAGGTTTAATTTAAAATGCCAACAGAAGACGTGATAACGTTCCTCAGTGACTACAAATATATCAGAAGACGTGAGGAGTAAGATACAAGAAACTTTTGAACGTCATTCTCTAGTACATTACTGGATGAAAAACAGCCTTTCGAAGGTCTTCTCTCGCTTGCTCGCCTAGTCTATGGAATAAAGCTTTGGATTGTCAGCCGGGAGGAGGGGGGGGGGCGCTTGAATTCCTACCAAGGTCAAGTTCTTTTCTCTTTTCAATTGATAAGTATGTTACTTTCCTTTCTTAATGCCTATGAATAAATGCACCTTATGTTCTTTTTAGATTTACATTTTGTTCTCACGTTGAGAAGATGAAAGATTCATTCGTATAGATGGAAATTCATCTAAAAAGTATTATATTCCTATCAAAAGGAGCTACCCTAGAGCACATCTTTTTTTCGAGCGTAAATTTTTCATCTTTTGGCTAAATCTCTAAAAGAGTGGTTCCTCTTTCGGCTCTCATAAGATGAAATATCTGGTCTTCTGAATTTAGTGTGATATATTTAGCGCTCACCCGTGATATTCCTACTGTACTCCGTGATATATAAATACTGTAATAGTAATCACAGTGGATTTTCTTTATTACTATTACGCAACATTAACAAAAACGCCACATATTTTTATTTATAAGTTAGTCGTAAAATTCTTAATATATTTATGAATTGCTGAAAAAAAAAAGAATATGAGAAAAAGAGCTCATTTCAAATAAAAATATAAGTTATTATATTACTTTTTTTGTCACAAATAGTTCTTTTCGGATACAGCTACGTCTGCATGCAATACTACACTGCAAAAAATAGCCATGTTAACGAGATTTGAACTTGGGTTGCTCGGATAGAAGTCTTACCAACTTCGCTAAATTGTCAAGACAGAATAAAAACTAGATGCAAACGATATTTATTGAACAGTATTTGAATTAATCGACTACACTGTAGATTCAAACAGTGCAGGGGATCAAATATATATGTTGCTGTATGCCCAAAACAAACTAAATTACTTGCACGACTTATGCCATGGTTTAATCAGTTTCTATTTGTCAACTGGAAACCAGAATTTCCATTCATTGAGAATATGTTCCATTTCTATAAAAGCAAGCAAGATGGCGACAGCCAAACATCTTGTCGTAACAACATGTCAAATGCTGCGTTTGCTTTCATAGAAATGGAACATATTCTCTATGGATAGGAATTCTGATCCCTAATTAACCAATGGAAAAGTGATTAAATCATGGCATAAGTCGTGAGAGTAATTTTGTTTGTGTTTGGGGTTCAGCAATATTTTTTTAAATCTTCTATGCTGTTTGAATCTAATGTTTTTTCTGTCTGACGATTTAACACAGACGGTAAGATACTGGACGACTTCTAAGTCAGCAATCCATGTTCATATCTTGCTGCAGTTGTAACTTTTTCCACAGTACCGAAATAAACACCGTGTGTTGTGTTGATTTAACACAACAAGTGGTAGTCACGCTGGGACACCGCATTGTGTTGAATTAACACAGCTGTTTTTTATTGTGTACTTTCCTTAGCTTTTTACATTGCAGTTCTGTGCTGTGAGCAGCGTGTGCACTTCTGCAGCTTGACTAAACTGCAATGAGGAAAATGTAACGAAGGCTGCTTGTTAAAGTTGAAAAGGGGAATGGCGTGTGTGAAGTTTGGTTCTTTCATCCCTGGCAACAAAAACAAAATTTCTAATCTTTCAACAATCAGTCTTCCCTTACTCGGCTTTGTATGTCTGTGAAACATATATGATTCCAAAGTGTGTTGAACATGCTTCTGAACATACAACGGATTATTTATTAGTAACTGATATCTATATGGAGGAATGCTTTCTTGAAGATGAAATGTTTTAAAAAGTTGTCCTAAACAAGGATCGAATTCGAACCTTCCACACATGGAGGCAACGCTTTACCTCCTGCGCCATCGAGGCAACAACTAAAGTCTATTTACAACACATTCCAACGATAGCAGTCAAAATGCTTGCGCATGCGCAGATTCAAGAGCAAACGCTCTCTGCTAAGTCTTACAAAATGCGTATCCATGAAAAGCTCTTAGCCAGATACATGCTGCAAGTTAAATTACAGCAAATGATTGTTTTATACATACATTCTTTGCGAGTTCGGAACTCTCCGTGTCTATTGGAAATGTTATTTTCCTGGAATATGTTCAGCGGACTTCACATACAATTTGGGGATCGGAATGTCAATTTTATATACCAGAATACCGAAACATGAGAAATTTTCAATGTTCCAATTTCGATTAATTGCGGAATTTCAAGAGCTTCAACGTCTAGGGTTGACTTTGTATTTCCGAACAACCCTATTGTCAGGCTACTCATTGTGTAAGTAAGTAGATAAATTAGTTACTTAGTTTGGTCAGAGACCTTTTGGAAAAAATGAGCAACACACAAAAATTTCATCCGTACATCGTCATCTGATTTAAATATATTGTTTTCACTTATCGAACTCCGTTTACAGCTCATACAGTAACCATTTTATGCTTGATATTGAACAACAAACAATAATAACACAAACAGAAGGAATTGGGTGGGGGATTGACATGTCCTTATTGAAGGTACCATCCCAAAATTTGCTTGGTGGGACCGAGGGAATCACGGAAAACCAGTCAGGATGGGTGGCCGCTGGGCGCGAACCCACGACCTTTCTAATGTGAAGCCAACGTTTTACTAACAGATGTGCAGCAATTCCATTTGACTATGATCATAAGCTGGTTTTATTTTACTTGAGAACTAAAAAATTAGGAGTAACTTTTTACTTTGCAAAGGCTGAAGTCTTGAAAATACCAATATTTTTTTTTTTTTTTTTTTTACATTTTATTTTTCTAGTACAAAGCTAAAATGAATGGAAGCTACTCGGTTTTCACAAATAATCAATAGATAATTATACTTAATAATAAATGATTATATCATTTATCATCTTTTGTGGATCGTTAAGCCTAGAATATTTTGTCAGTGTCACGAGAATAGCATAGCATAGGCTGATGGCGTCATATGTATACATTGTGATTGCTGTGTAAAGAATTACTTTTTCTTTTTTTTAAGTTATTACCAAACCACACACGTCTTCTCATACACAATAGAATCTGTAAAGAATGAATAAGTGAAGAAACTTAATGCGTAGCAGTCACTAAAAGTGACTCAAAGACGAGGAGGTTCCAATAGTAAACGAAGAAAGCGCACAGCCATCATGAATAGTGGTCGCAAGAGACTACTTCATTTGACTGGGGTGGGGGGTAAAATGTGCAAATGTTGCCAATTTAGCCATTTAGTATCCAAATCGAGTTATTTTCTCTAAAAAATAAAGATGTTACAAAGATGGCTGTTTTTGATATTATTTTAGATACTTTCTAAAAACCACTCAATTCACACATTTGTCCTGTTGCTACTAACAATATTTTGGCTATTTGATCCCTTCCACAAAATAGAATTATTGTCAGTTCAACCGTTTGTAACAGTGAATTAACCCTTAATCAAAATAGGCTGAGAGAATTCACTGAAATTTAAAATACGTATCTCCGATTTATCCAACAGCTTTCAATCTGATGACGATTAGGAGCAAGTCTAAACGTTGCAGGTGACCCTTTAACGCTTGCCAGAAAGAGAATCTTTTCCAACCTAACTGAGAAGGTGACTCAAACCGCACAGTAATCGCTGATAAGGCAACAACTCACTGTGAGCCTTAAAAAAATCTAAGTGGGCGTTCAGAAAGATTCACGCTTAATTTTTACCAAAATATTCAATTCGTACGGTCTGAGGTGTTAGGGCAGCATCTTCTAGGTTGCGGCTTCGAATCCCGACTGCGGTATGGATGTTTGTGGATTTTTAATAAGCATTACATTGATATAGTTGTAACGGGTCAAAAGTGAAAGTTACTAAAATGGTCCATAAGTTCAATTCAACAGCAAATCTTGAGCCGAATTCAAAACACTCCGTATCAAAAACAAAGCCAAATTTCCATGCAGTACGAAAAGAGAGATATTTCAGCATATGGAAGTTTTGATATATAAAACTGGTCACGTTCTTTCCCATGTAGTTCTCATATCGATTTAGCTAAGTTTTATGGAACAAATGAAATTTTCAAATATATTGCTTACATGACTGGGATTCTTTCAAGAACTTGGTCAACTCTGGTAATTCTACTGCCACCTATTTAAACATTGTACTTTTCGATTAAATTCCAGAGCAGTTGGTCAAGCGTCAATCAGCCTACGTGGGTATGCAACCCAGCGAACATAATAGTTGGACCGGTTGTCTAACAAAGCAGGATACTTACGTCGAGCTGCGCCGTGGACGTTTTCGGGTAAGTATTATTCCTCACCACCTTCTCCAGTTCACTGTGAGCTCTTCTACCAATGCCACGAATTAATTTGAAGTTTATTTTAAGGCCTTTAGGCATCTTAGGCTCAGGCCGGGATAAGATGAGGGAGAGGATGTTGGAAAGTAGAGAGCCATGGCTTATTCCTGTAGGTACCATCCCAACATTTGTCTGGTATGACAGCAAAAATCCGGGAAAACTTCAGTCAGGATGGTCGGCGCTAGGATCGATCCCACAATCTCCTGAATGCTAACCCAACGCTCATTGAGGAACACCTGCTCATTCATTGCTACGATTTCCAAAGCGCTGTGAAGTGAAGTTCGTGGCCGTTTGGTTTAGTGAGTAAAGCATCCGGTTGCTATCCATAGGGTCCGGGTTCGATTCCCGCCAGCGTATTTTTTTCCTTGTTTTTACAACATAACTTCCTTTCCACTTTTCAATAATTGCTTTCGTTTCCATTTTCAATATTTCATACAGTTTACAAACGAAGCTTAGATTTTTTTTTGCCTTATACCTATTTCTAACATCTTACAACCTTCACGAACATAGGTAAACTCAAGTTAAGACTTTTTTGTTATTACACGCGATCATATCACGTTTAATACAAGAAAATGTACCGCACCACAATCACATATTCCCAGTCATTACGTTCAGGATGTTCCTCCCGAGAACGTCGTAGCAGTGTGGCTTGTTATATACAGGGTGGTTTAAAAGTGATGTTCGTAAATTGCAGCAAGTTTTTCAGATGAAAAACAACTTTTAAAGAGATTTTGAAACGCGTGTAATTTTGGAGCTATAGGGCACGACATCGCCTAAGTAAAGTAGTATCTTGGAAAATGACGTATGACGTATATGTTTAGTAGGGCCTACAACACAGTCGTGGTTAACCCAAAACAAGGATTGTATTTGAGCGAAGTTTGTGATTAAGGGACTACTGCAGAAAGGGGATTCCTCAAATAAGAATTTAATTACCAGATAATTAACATTGTAAAGTGCACGAGTATAGAAATCCCTTCGCCAAACGTCCGATTCCACTCCTTCAACCGCGACAGAGATAAACAATGTTCTCCATACACTGCATTCATGTCTCGCGTACTCGGCACCTTCTGCCACCAGCACAGAGGGTTCCTCGCTGCTCTTACTTATTGGCCTCCATGATATACCGGACGGCAAGTCCCTGCACGTCTGCACTTCACACAGCTACCACTAGCACTGTTTCACACAAGCCTGAACGTGACTGCCATCTACCGGCTGACAATAGAAGCACCTTTGTGTGGTAGGAGTTTTGTGGTGCCGTGGCATCTATATGTCGAGATCATATGAGGTGGCCGGTTTTCCATTGACTGTCCCTTATATGTTGTTAGTTTTATTTTTAACTATTGTAATCCAAGGGCTGGTATTAGAAATATCCAACGTTCTAAAATTTATTAAATTAGAACATCTGAAGCTACAAATTTTACCAAATTTTTCATAGCTCTTCCAGAAATACTTACTAACTCTTCCAGAGTTTGCTCGTATTATAACAATTGAAAATATAAAAGAAATGTAATTTAATAAAATTATACATTAGAAACATATTTCAGTTCAATAAGTGGCACTACTCGATCGAATGCCTTTTCAAAATCAAATGCTACACATAGTTCCTTTACCTTTCCCTCTCTCTCTCTCTCTTCTCCTATTGTTCACGAACCACTAGGATATCTTTGTCCGTTCCACCTTCAGGTCAAAACTGTTACTCTTCGAATTTAGCATTGTCCTTACCATATAATCTTCTGTGCAACATTCGCAAGAAGGATGTGATGGGAAAGGATGATAGCGATAAAAAGATAAAAACTATAGAAGTGATCAAAAGTTCACACATTTAAAGTGAACAAGAGGTGTACTTGTGTTTTCTTACAGCACATTTGTACAGAACTGTTAGAATCTTTGTAAGCGTTGCTAAGAATCCCTGGTAGAGTTGTGCAGAATTTTTAGTATTTATTGTTGCTTCATTGAAATCTAAGAAAACCCAGAGTCTTCTCGTATGCTGAGGTGGATATTTGCAGTTTTCAGTTCTTCGCGCACATGCGCAGAATGAGAAAACGGATTCTTATCGTAACTGTACATGCAATTCAGATTAAGTTTTTACTGCCGCCATCTTGATCGCTATATTATAACAGAAATGGGAAATATTCTCAGTGCATGGTGATTCCGATGACAAATAGAAGTGATTGAAATGTGACGTAAATCGTGGTAGCAACTTAGTTGAGGTCTTTGGGGTTCAGACAACACACTTCTGACTCTCTATACTGTTTTGATCTCGTGTTTTCTTATAATTGGTAGTTTAGTTCAGTCAGTAAGACAATATAGGCTACTTCTAACTTAACAATAGCTCGTGTTTATTAGTCAAGTTACTAGAAATTTCCAGGCAGTTATGATCGCCTAGGTTTTATCAGGAATGTTTCGTTTTTTTTTTGTTTTTTTTTTACAGTGTGGAACCCCATTTGATGAAGGTTTATGTACACCCTGAAACTTCTAGAACGACTGGTGCATTCGTGCTCATTATCTATGATATTCTGACATCCTTCTGCACATTACTAAAAGTCCATTACTCAGAGAATGATACATAGATGGCACCACTGATTAGCGGGACAAGCAAAAGAAAGTTGACAGGAGAGAAGAAACACGGATAAAGAAGAAAAAGAGCAGAATCAGCGAAGGATCGGGCCAAACGATCGCCCACCCAAAAAACACTTCTGCCAACTTCTTTATTTTTCCTCTTTCTCATCCTTTGGATCCCGGTTTTTGTTCAATGTCGCCTTCGTCTTATTTTTCTATTCGTCTCTTTTTTGCTTCATAGGATGGGAAGTCAGGAACCGGAAACCACGCATAGTCCTTTTCGAGACTTCTTAGTTATTTTTTTTTCTATGTAACTGCCAAATAAGAAAAAGAAAGGTGAATCTCTTTTTTCTGCTTCTGTCTGGCACTGAACCACAACCATGAAGTCTAAACTAGACTGCATTTTAAGTCCTTAACTTCACAACTCGACAAATTCTCTTCAACTTATTATAATTTTGATGAAGAAGGTTTACGTGACTCGGGCAAGATTTCCTGTGTTTCAAAAGACCCTTCCTCAGCCAAAAATAATAATAATAATAATCCTTTTTCTTTTTATTAATGTCCATCTTTCCGACCGTCCTAACGCAGGCTAGCGCCTGAACGAAAGCAAAGAGAGAGAGAAACTGACTTCACATTTGAATTCAACCTTCTCGATTTCTCTTCTCGTTTTCAATTACAGCGGAAGCGAATGAGTGGTATAGTTGTACATTTCTTTATCAGGATATATTGTCAACAAAATATGTAGAAGTGTTGCGATATCGTATTACTTAGTGACTGATGCTAGGTACTGTCCTGGCATTCGCCTGGAGATATTGAGGAAAATCCTAGAAAAACTTTACTCAGACTGCTTGATGATAAAAATAAGATAAAAGGAATTTAATGGGTATTAACAGCACTATGGCTTAAGGTTAATGCAAAGCAACGATCTCCAACAAAAGATGGCAGCACTACCTCCGCATATGTGTAATGTATTTTCATTGTTACACGAAATTTCAATGCCGCTCCTACAAAGTCAAGCATAGAAAATTCAAACTATCAGGGAAGAAAGTTAATTTTCATTTTTGTTAATTGTTGAAAAGAGCTTCATTATTATAGGTTTTGATATTCACAACAACAATGAAGCGATTTCAACAATGAAGGAAAACGAAAATAAAAAGCGGAATCGATCATGCACTTGAATTGGTTACGAACTGTTTTCCCTGAAAGTTTGAACTCTCTAGACTTGAATTTGTAGGAGCAGCAACGAAATTTCGTGCAACGATAAAAATACATTAGACATATACGGAGATAGTGCTGGCATCTTTTGTTGGCTTAAGCCCATCTCGATACGAGGTAGCCCCTGCTGGCTGATGATAATAATAAGGCTTCTTATAGTTCACCGTAACATGTTGGAAACACTTAGGAGACGAATTCCTGAAACCTGGGCAACAATAGCAAGAACAGCAACAATGTTTTGCTGAAATTGATTCAATTTCGAGATAAGAGCATTTCCAACTTGCAACCTAAAACAGACTTCTTATAATGCTACATAAAATTATCGACACATCATAAATTGTGCATAAGTAATATTACGTTTTCGAAAGTTGGTTTGAACCATTAGGATTCATATTATGAGTTATAATGTGATGACATCGGGTAGTTAGTGTTGCTAACCTAGCATAACGTTTATTTTTGTTCTAATATCACTACATTTGTATTGGATGATAAACGCAATATGTGAAGCACAGACTTGTGAAATTTATTCCTAGTTTATTCCTAAACATGAAAAAAAAAAATGTCGAAAAATTCCACGTTATACCAGGTTGGCAACACTAATAACCATATAACATCACACTTTAACTGAAAAAATATGGTAACACATTGATTCAACCTTGGAAAATCTCGAAAAGCGAAGAAATTTTTAGAACAGTTCATTTTCTTTTATCATTTTGTCACAGTGCATAATTTCGTTTCTCGAGAACGTCCTACATGTTAAGCATGGGCAGATGGATCCGATTCTGAATTCTCGGAACAGGTTATCCAGATCTTGGAATCATGTACCCCGATCCGGATCTCGGAACCGAAGATTCTAAACTTATAACCGGCTACGTGGTTCCTTCAGAACCGTTTACTTTAGGATCTGCTTCTCGGTTTCTTCAGAATCCGGATCAGCCCATCCCTACTACATGTGTATATAGAAGAAGTGTAACACCATTAAATAAAGTGAAACCGTTCATACGAAGTAACAACAAATCGAGTCGAAATAAGCACTTCATTACTTTTAAGACGCCTTGTAATTTCATTTTCTTGAAAGGGGTGGTTCCAATCGTCATGTCCTAAATACGTGTCAAAAAATTCACACTTTTTTTTCAAGTCAAGGTAACTGATATGTTTCTTACGTGCAAACTACAAGTTGTGCAAGCATGCACACACAAACAGTAACACGCAAAAGAAGAACGAGTAATAATAATAATATTAATAATCAAAAGATAGCAATAAGGAAAAGCATGTCACTGTCTGGAGATAATAATTTGGAAGCTGCTAGCATTTGTCAGCAAGGAAATAATAAAAAAAAAAAGCCCAGAACAGTATTTTGTCTTTATCTGGTTTAATTCGTTCGCAACACGTGACTACACAAAAAGAAAATCCCTGGAAATAATAACATTGCTATCCTGGTTAATATAAAGCGATAATCAATAAACCTTCCCCAACAGGTTACACTCTCATCACGTTATTCAACGCAGTGTGCTGGTTAGCTGATTTTACAGAACATTTTTCTTGCTCTCCTCCCCCCACTTTTTTATTTTTTTTATTTTCCTAACTCTATACGTATACACGCTACGTTAAATGAATATCCTTTCCTTGCATGTTGCTTCTGTGAAGCATGATTCAGCGCTGCAGATTCCCGGTACCTACATCGAGCTTGCTTGTTTCGCTAAATAGCGAAATCAATAGCCACTCAAACTTATATGTCAGATGGAGGATTAAGCTCAGATAACGTTATTAGTTACGCTGTCGCAATTTATTTTTCGGAACCAACATATTGGAAATTAAAATCCTGTATTAACAAACAAGTTCAAGGTATTTTTTTCTCTTTTTTTTCCCCACCACTGAGTAATGGCCGCTGAATTCTAATGGAAATATTCATAATATATTAACTAAGTCTATGGCTTGCGGAGATAGTAAGTTCATCACCGCAGTAACAAACGTTCCCCGCTGGATTCCATCCTGGGCAAGATATTTTGTTAAAGGTTCAAAAACGGACTAGAAACAACATTACTGCCGGAAGCTTATCTGGCCCTGCAAAATTCGTTTATTAAAATTTCAATTGTTTTCAACCATTTCGAAAATATATACTTGTATATCATTTGACGTAGATCGCTGAGAAGTGGATAATTTTGCATGGAATAACTACTGTAAAAGTCGACGATGATGATGACATTACTGCTGATGCCAGGATTGATGACTTACAAAAAGTCAATGTAACTGGTAGCTCTGTTAGTAGATCATTGGCTTCATATTCGGAAGGTTCTAGGTTCGATACCATGAGCTGATCATCTTGACTGGTTTTTCTAGTTTTTCTTCAGTCACACCAGGAAAGTGCTGTAGTTCTACCTTCAACTGAGGCCCTGGTCGTCTCTTTTCAGATTCTTTTCCCTACCGTACTGCGGATTGAGCCATGAATAGATTCAAATTGAAGAGATTCGAGACTTATCAATCTATCTCCAGGAATGGGACTTTATTTTATTTTAATAGTTAATCGCAGAACTACGGATTGCTGGTTAATCCAGGTGAGAAATCATGCAATATCTAAGCCATTAAATATTTACGTATAAAAAGCCAATCCAAAGAAGAGCTTTATTGATTCAATTCATAAAAAGGGACGATCATTGAATAGTAATGTTATAGACCTACTGAGTAACATGCATGATATCTACAAGAACTGAAACAATATTACTACGATTTCTGTATTTACACATATTGGAAACGTACTTAGAATAAAATATATTATCGCGGGAAGGAATTGAGAAACAATAAAATACTAAATTGTAAAAAAGCTAAAAAAAGATATACTTGAAAGTAAACACGCTTAAATCCGATTGTGTCCTCTTTAATGTATAAATTGTCCGCTCTATCTATTGTGTTTTCAAGAAATAGCATTTAGGGATAATTAAAATTAGAAGATTATCAAATAGAACCCATCAATACAAATCTTGAACAAAAGTCGAAGGAAGATTGATTTTTTCTGTTTCTTTGTGCAGGTGTAACTTTTGAAATTATGCACCGATTGTGATTAAACTTCATTTTTTTTTCGTAGGAAACGTTCCGGTGCTGATCCTTTTCTAGAGTTTTTGAGATGTAAAAAGTAAAAGTAGACAGAAACGTTAAAACTTTTTTCTCACCTGTAACTCTTGATCACTCCCTTATAGATACCGTAGACAACCGGAATTAATGTTGTATAAGTATAGCGCTTTCAAGGACAAATTCACCACAGAATTGAGGGAGTTCTCCCAAGTCAGAAACAAAAGGATGCTATCCGTCCCGGAAATTCCGGGACCGTACTGGAATTGAGATTTTGCACCCGGTGTCCTGAAAATAATTCTCGGGGTGCATAAAATGTCCCGGTTTTCAGCGAAGAAGAAAGGAAGAGGTGAAAATTATATTTTTCATTCTTTTCACACGATTATATTACCTTCAATTAATGAGTACGGGACCCCAAAAATGTTTAACATACTTGAGTACACGGAACATGGATTTTATCAAGTTCATACTTCAACTACCTGCAAATTGAATGAAACATCTGTTTCATTGGACCATGGATAAAGCGTCTTGCTACTCATTGATTATTTATTATTGTAGGTATTACTCTTTGTTTCCATCTGCCTCTTGTTTCAGAGTTATTTGAAACAATCTGACTAAAATTCTTTGTAATTTTCTTAAGATCATAACAATGCCGAGAAGAAAATTATACTTTGTTTCGTAGATAGAAATTTATGAGGTGCAAAAGATGTACATTTTGCATTATTGATTGCTTCATTTAATGCAACAATGACCACGTGTTTCTGTTGCTCCTTCGACCAGGAAATATTTTCCGTTCTCCTTTGACCAGTAGACCCACGCGCTGACCTAGGATGATGGTAACAGATCAGGAACATCTCAATAATGTGTGTAACAACAGATATAACAACAATAACGATGCAGGCGAATGCAGGGGCTCCATAGTCTAATGGTTAGAGCGTAGGATTCATGTTCAGTTCCTGGCTGAAGTCCCACATTTCGGCGTCCACCCAGCGTCGTGAGGCAAACTAGAGAGTCATGTGAATAAAAACGTGACGTCCACACTCGCTCTAGAAAGCCCTGATACGCCTGTTCGTGGCCAGGTGGCGCGCAGTGTTGACCACACAGTCGTCACTCAGGTGGACGCAGTTCCACCAACCGCGGACAGATGGCATGGGGGTAGGTTCAGGACCTATCCGTCTGTCACGCCAGTTGTGACGATGCAGATGTAACTTTGAGCGCCTGTAGCTCTGGAACTACGCGTAATTTTGAATTTCTACTAAAAAACCTTTTTTAAATGTAAAATATCCACTTCCCAAAGTTTGCACCATTATTGGAGGACATCTTATATATGAAGGATGAACTCGGAACTTTTTTGAAAAAAGTGTTTAATTGCATTCCTCTTGTTATAAGTTCCTCAATTGTTATTTGCTCGTTGATTTATTTGAGATAAATAAATGTATTTTTTTCTTTAAAAAAAAAAGACGAAATCGGAGTGATGGAATAGCAAGCCAGCTTACTTACTTGTACTTCAATTTTCAATTGAATTTTCAGGATTATTGTTGCGTGTTGATCCTCCGCATACACGCACCAGTTTCGCCGCCAGTGCTTACTCCAAGGAAACTTTTAATTATTACCTAATTATCAAGAATATTTGAGATAAAATAGTAATTATATTTCGACATTTTTAGTACAATTATAAGAATTTATTTTCATCTTGGCTAAAAAGTTATTTTATGTGTCAAATGTGTATTCTCTGTCAGATGGAGAAAAATTGTGCAACTCTTTTTTTAAAATGTGTGTATTGCTTGAAAGAGTGTAGTGATGTGGAAAATGAATCGCTAGGAAGAAGATACTTATGTTTAAGACAGAGAGGTTTCGTCACCAAAAGAAAGAAAGAAAGAAAGAAGACTAAAGAGAGGGGGAAGACACCATCTGTTTTATGAAACCTTAAAGTTGTCAATTACTCTTTCATCTCAACCCACTTTTTCTCTAAAAATATCTCTTTCTCTTCTTCTTGTATCCAGAAGCTCTCAAAATACATCGACGAAAGTAGTTGTTGAAGAAGAGACGAGGATAAAAATAATTAGTAGAACAGTTAGCGGAGCGGAAGCAAACAGCAGGAGAATGTTTTCTTGATATCTTCTTCTTCTTCTTCTCCTTTTAAAAATACATCTCTCATCTCCCTTTCTTGCCTCATCGTTGTGCTTCCGTCTATTATGGAGATCAATGAACCTCACATTTTAAGAGCATTCAATTACCTTCTCCAAATAAATAGATTTTCTTTGAACAAGTTCTAACCATTCATTAGGATCATTATTAATTTTCAAACTTACGTTTGAGTTTGAATTTTTATTCAAGGCATTTAGGCAACTTTAGCTCAGATTGAATAAAGATGTAAGAATCAGTAGAATGAAGAAAGTTGAAGGAAAAAGAGAACCCTGAGAAACTCACGCACAAAGTGTTTTTCAACCACATGACACGAGCCGGGATAGAACCGGGGACCCCATGCACCAGACGTGAGAACTGAGCCACCGCAGCTCAAAAATTTTCATTGGCCAGACGGCCTAAGAACGTCACATATCGGACGGTTTATCTACAGTGGCAACCAACTTTAAGGGCCCGGAAGGTAATCGCCACGCCCACTATATACTGTAGGTGCCTCGACATTTGTTTGGTGAAATTGAGGAAACCTTCTCCAGCGCCGTGTCAAATTCACGACTGAATTCCTGGTACTGTAACGAGCAACGCCACTCACGTCGAAATCTACTGTTGTAACAGTTCGCAGCGATGCTCCAGTACGATTGTGGCTGTGTGTGAACCACCGCCTGCTCAATCTATAGATTCAGCAGGCGGTGGTGTGAACAATCCCCTGATTTACTTCTAGGATTCACCCACACTGGTTCTTCAAAAAGCTATAGTCACTTCGCCTGATGGGGCTCTAAAACGATGTGCAACTTGCTGCTACACCTTTCACTATGGTATTTGTATTGCACCTACTTCAAAACATTGTCATACAGGGGCGGGTTGAACCGGTCCGGAACCCAGAGATTCCCCGGGTAAGCCTATCGCCGGCTCTTTTGTCTTGGAAGCGTAATGTTACTCAATAAAGAAGTCCACTTAATCCACTTTTGCTACTCTTGGTAGCGTTAGAGTCTTGCCAGTCTTCCAAAACTAGCAATTCGACACATAACAGTTGTTATGATCAACATGGAGGCAGTACTGAAATTATAATCTCAGCAGACCCTCACAAATCGCAAGAAGGGGCCATGTACAGTTTAATGGTAAGTGAGCATTGCTCTAATGCATTCATATTCTTTCATGGCACTATATTTACTTAATATATTCTAAGAGCCCTTGCAAGTTATTTTTGAGGCCCATTAGCATAAAGGACACTGAAGGTCCTTGAAAGGTGATTTTGGGTCCCACGCATCGCAACGTCACCTACCACGAGGGTCCTTTGTTTAACAGTTGGTTGTGCCTTTCATTTCCCAGGTGAGCCCTTGGTTACCAGTCCGCCCCCTACTGCACTTTTTCAAACTTAAAACACATGTACCAACCACTACATAATGCACAATTGTTTAGTTCTAAACTGTGGTGTTTGGGCAAGAAGAAACCGCGAAGTGGACGAATCTTCAACACAAAATTTTGGAGTCATATTAAGAATTATCTACAGTACATACCATAATTGTTTTACGTTCTTTCTCTTAGTTTCCTTGTCTGAAGACTTCCACAGAGCTTATGTTATCTAGAGGAGTATCTTACCTGGAAAGAAAAACAAAAGGAATTCATGTAATAATTGTTAACATGGTGATTGTGATATTCAAGTACGCGGAAACAATAGAACTCATTAACTGAATACACATGCGCATCTAATCTTATACCTTTTTTTATTATTATTATTAGACGCTTACAAAAAGAGAACTGAACTTGAAAAAAAAATATAGCAGCAGCCTTCATCCAGCAGTGGATAGAAAACGGCTCAATAGATAACAACAGATTGGCAGCAAGATTCAAGTTCTACGAATCATTTTTCTTCGATATATACAGGTTGTCCCTGAAATAATGGGACAAACTTCCGGAGGTGATTATTCACATTAAAACAAGAAAAAAAAAGTTTATTTAAAGAAATTTCAAAATATGGTTAGTTTCGGATCCACAGACACTCAAAGTTACAACGGTATCGTCACAAATAAAGTAATACCTCAACAAGTAATGACGTAAGTCGTGTTGGATTAACA
>JAGDQP010014715.1:0-19628 GCA_022664845.1 Lepisma saccharinum | reverse complement strand
GGGTGGTGTCCTAATTCCGGGTAGTCTGTTGTTTCACTTGGATTATGCTGCAATCTGCATGCGCTACGCACATTAGCAGTAACACATGCAGAATGCAGCACAATCCAAGTGAAACAACAGACTACCCGGAATTAGGACACCACCCGAAATATGGGCACTTTCCCCTACTCAATACACCTATCAAAGGTAAGTAATGTTTATGATTGGCGAATGCAGCTTAAAGGGGATTTCTATGCTTGTCCTAGGAAACCATTAAATTCCTAGACAAGGAAATTCTTACGTTGCCAAACCTGCTTATGTGGGCACTCCCTCAATCATAAACATTGCTTATATGGATGTATCGGGTACTACTCTGATCATGATTTGCTACGCCGACACCGGTTACGTCATATGATGTCATTTGTGACAATGCTGTCGTAACTTTGAGCGCCTGCAGATCCGAAACTACGCAAAGTTTTGAATTTCTTCAAAGAACCTTTTTTTCTTGTTTTGATGTGAAGAACCAGCTCCCAAATTTTCGCTATTATTTCTGAAACATCCTGTGTTTTGAAAATCTTCTTAAGTAGATCTATACTTGTTTCGTAAATCTATACTAAAAGATGTTTTTATTTGCTTCGGGTTAAGTAGCATAATTTTACACTGTATTGAACACTTCCAATAATGAAAAATGATTACAATTGACGAATGAGCTCATGTTTACATTAATCATTACCATGAGGAAGAAAAGAACAAAGAACACTATCTTTTATCTTAAACATCAATCGACCTCGGTTTGATTTGTTTGTCGTTACTTTGTAAACCTTCGATATTAGCTAACTAGGCTGTGTTTCCGGTGTTATACGCATCAGGGGAAGGGCAAGGGAAGGATGTAAGTACACACTTTCCCTTTTTTCTTTCTTCTTTTTTTTTTTTCAAAAGAAAATCTATCTTCATATTCCTGGTTATACGTCACCATTTTAATAAATGATACGACCCCTATATTATAAAACCTTCTGTCAGGGAAGAAGTTCAGGGCAGGGCTTTATGAAGAGGACTCATGAGAAACGTCGACCCCACGTATATGGAAAAAGACGGAGAAAGGTAGATGTCTCTTACGCATAAGTATATACGTAGGATGTATGTTGATACAGAACTTATAATAATACAGCACTGAATTCTTGCCCGACATAGAAATTATAGTAAAAGTAGACCTTGAAAATTTATAGGAATTTTTGGGGTAGTAGGGGTTTGCAAAGCAAGTGTTATATATCAGGGGACCGCGGTGGCGTGGTAGAGTGCTTACCTCTGATGCATGGGGTCCTTGGTTCGATCCCGGCTCGCGACAAGTGGACTTCATGGTGGACAAAAATCGTGTGCGTGGGTTTTCTCAAGGTTGTCCCTTTTCCTCCTACTTTTTTTCGTTCCATGTTCACATCACCATCCATTCGGTCTGAGCCAAAGTTGTCTAAAGACCTCAAATTAAATTAAATGAAGAGAAATTCAAGTTGCTCTCAAGAAGTTGCAAGGAAAACCAAATTTCCGTGATGGCACTCTACTGTACTAATAAGAGTACACTGAAAAAAAAAATCTGTGTTAATTCAAAACTGTTCGCTGTCCCCACTTTTTGTGTTTACTCAACACAACAAATTACGATTTCGGTGATTCAATATAATGCAGGGTGTCACATTATCACTAGTATTGAATCGACATTGATTGACCCCATATCGATTGTGTTCAATCAGTTAAATCAACACCGTTTGTTGTGTTGAATTAACATAGAAACGTGGTGGTCACCTTGAGACAGTGAAAAGTGGTGAATTACCACAGCCATTTTTTTTTTCAGTGTACCAACCACAACTTTTCAATTCGCTGTTAATTATTTTCACAGCTTTGAAAGCTTTTCTAGTTTTATATGGACCACACACTTCGAAACATTTCTGAGGACTCACGTCCTTTAGCAAGCACTCTTCCGGGGAAATAATAGGGAAAGTAAAGGCTATGACTTCAGGTACCACCACGGCATTCGCCTCATGACACAAAACCCACAGTTTTGATGGTCAGTAAAAGAACTCAAACCTCCTTGCTCAACAGAATCTACACTTACTCAGGCCCTACCTACTCTATGGCTTACGAAACTCGCAAGTTCATCGCCGCAGTAACAAACGTTCTCCATAGGATTCTATCCTGAGCAAGATCAAGTCAGTTTTCATCACAAACACCTACTTCTGGAAGATTCCTTCCAATATTATACTCCCCAACGTCATATCGGACTTCCCAACGGTCTCTTTCCCTCCGGCTTACCAACCACGATCGAACATAGTCTAATCTTCGTTTCTCTCCCATCCGAGCTAGCTACATGGCCTACATCTACGTGGAAAACAAAATTTATGCATTAAACATCGCGAAGCCTCTTTTCCTTGTTCTATTCTTGGTGTCGTGCGTTCAGAAGGGTTGAGAAAAGCTGTCTAAAAAAAAAATCGGCTATTTCTAATAACGTGCGAACATTACGCAAATCAGTGATCGTAAATTTTGAGAAGTTCCTTCTTCTTCTTCCATTTCGTAGTGTTCTATTCTGGAACGTTTACAGTGGCGATAAACGTTAAGCTGATTTTCTTTAGTGGAACATATGCTTTTAGTAACTACTTACGCGACATCTTACAAAAAAGTTAAAAAAAAAAATGTAAACATAGAAAGTGGTGTGTGACATGTGCTGATAAACGAATTGAGAATTGGAAATCAGTCTTCTTTAAGTACCTACCTATTAGAAGTTAAAAGCTCATTAAGTAATATATATATATATATAACGTTGTAAAAATTAGAAACTTACAGGTAAAAACATCCACTTCCGGTCTTTACCGCAGGTGGTTCAAGAGCATGATTTTCTAACATTTATTTCTAAGGAATTTTAGAACCTGAACTCGGTCTTTTATACCTCTATATGTATTCTTCTAACCTTTCCATGGAGAAATCTGTCTTGCGGAATCACTTCCTGGTGCTCAACCGGAAGTGGCTAGTGGTCATAATAAACATTCCGGCGTCGTTTTAAATGTAGATGAAACAAAAGAAATTAAACAGATATATAGACTTGGGGTCTGTCTGGGAATCGAAACTAGATATCCCGTTTGGCAAGTATGAGTACCCAATAAGGACATATCGCTGTCCGGCGATATCAACATTTGCGATTTCGATCCATGTGATCCGATATTGATCAATATCGAATAGCAAACAATTTTGTCGATATTGGCTGATATCGGACATCGCATCCCGATCGGTATCGGAGAAATATTGATCGCTATCAGAAACCACCATATTCCACCTAGAAATTTTACTGTTTTGAATTTGAATTTAATTTTTGAGACCTTTAGGCAACTTTGACTCAGGCCGATTTACTGTTTTCATAAACGGAACTTTGAATATAAAAATATAATTGATTTCCAAATGCTCAATTTGGAGAAAAGATCTTACGGTACCCGATTAATGGAATAGTAATGTTAACCTCCTGAACGACCTTGTGGGACTTGAAAACACGGAGCCTACAGTTTTCGTTAAAGTAGACTTACCGAGCGGCCACAGCCTAGTTGGCAGGACGTCGGCTTAGCAATCAGAATGTCCTGGAAACAATCTCAGCGGCCGGCTATCCTGACTAAGGATTTGCAAGGTTTTCCTCTGTCATACCAAGCAAATGCTAGATTTTGACTTTGCAGACTTCCTTACAACATTCTCTCACTCACCCTCACCCACCTCAGCCAAAATGAATTATCATAAATACAATTTTAAAAAAAAATAAGAGGACTCAGTACTTATACATTTTGTAGATTTTCAAAATGGGAAAACGAAAAACAATACTGAATTTTCAAAACCGAGCCCAATAATACCCACCAAAGTTGTCCATACCTCCGGAGGTCACCCCTCAACATAATTCCCCCTCACCCTCCAACCTGGAGGGTGATGTGGAGTGGAGGTCTATCTCCATGCTGGAGGGTGATGTGGAGTGGAGGGCTATCTCCATGATGGAGGGTGATGTGGAGTAGAGGTGCAGGGCCAGATCAGAGCTGGAGGAGAGGTGGAGTGGAGGTCAGGCCAAACTAGACAGCTTTGATACCCACTACCACTCACCAAATGAACTAATACAGATTTTGAAACGGCTTCATTTGAGGGATGGCCAAATGGATCCGGATCCGCGAAGATATCTGCGTGCATATTTCTACGAGTAGCGTATTAGCAATGAATACTTAAACTATAGTTTAGTATTCATTAGCATAAGTATCTTTATTACTTAAAATTTCCAGGGGGGGGGGGGGGGGGGAGGAGAACTGCATGCTGGTCCACAATCATATGTCTCTCTCGGCCGCAAACAAGAATTTTGTTTTGATTACGTACCACATTCGGCGCCTACGTGGCGTTGCTTTTATTCAATGGCAACAGATGTTTCTTTCCTATATTTACAGAATAGTATACAACGATTCAAAAGGCTTACCACAATGAAATGCCATTTTTTGAATTATTTTTCACAACCATTGCCTACGAGTCCTGAAAAAGGCAACCGAAATATTCACAATTTAAATGGAAGTGCGCTTTTAATTAAATTAAATCCTTTAAATATTTTTCTCTTGGTTATTAAAGTTCAATTGAGGAGCTTGTTTCCAGAAGTTACCAAATCCATTTTACTTCTTTCTTTTTTTTAACTTCTTCTGTATTTGATATAATATACAAATTTCTGGTACGATTTCGTTGTCAGTTTATTGTGTATCACATGTCGTATTAGACTTTGGATTATTTATTATAACGTTTGACAATAAGTTTCAGAAAATAAAGGAAAAAAGGATTCACAAATCGTAGACGTAGACTGGAAATTGCAATATACCAGATATTTTTAAGATCTTTGTTTTAGGATAAAAATAAATAATAATAATAATAACATGATCTAATCTATTGACTCATGTTTAGAAGAGTTTTTAAAATATACTTTATCCAAAAAATTATCACCCTTATTAAGTCACCAAGTCAACAGAAATAATATTAGACGACTTATCTTCTTTATTTCTGAAAAGCCTTTTCCTTCCTTGTAACTCTTTTCTTTATCACACTTATAGAATTTTCCGTGTGACGTAATCTTCACACTTCCAGGCAGATGTTCCGCTCTTTAAAAGAGATAGAAGAAGAAGAAGAAGGAACATACATAGGATGACCTTCGCCTTGCTTCACACACACACACAACCTATATAATGTTCCATTGTGAGAGATGTTTCTTCAGCTTCTCCGAAAAGGGCCTTCATTCATACTTGCCATCCCACAGGGAATCAGTGAAGCTGTCTCTTGAGTTCAAGAACTCTCCACAAACCCCATAAAAGAGACTGCGAAAAAATGAGAATTTCTTCGCCTTCGTCTGGGGGGAGTTTTCTTTTTAATATAGTAGCTGATCTCATCAGCTTTCAATGCCCAACCCATCCAAGGATGGTACAATAAATAAGAATCTTATCGGGAAACTATTTGAATCATCTTAAGATTAAAAAGGAAAATTCTTTTCTGTACAAAGGGAGATTTTGGAGAATAAAAACCTTTCAACCTGTTTAATATTAAAGAAAAACTCACAAGCTAATATACTGATGCTGCAGAAAAGAACTATATATTTTGTTTCTTCCCTCACGATCAGAATATCAAAATATGAGAGAAAACAAATTTTGGCCACTCGAATGCAATTGCTTTCGGAGATATCCATGATATAAAAGTCAAATTCTGTCTGTGGAAAGTGATAAAAAAAAGTTTAGAAATATCCATATATTCTTAAATTGTTAAAAAATAAATAAATGAAAGGCAAATACACGGTAATTGGGTATGGAGGGTATGTTCTTCTACACGGCAGCCATCTTCAAGTCCGCCATATTGAATTTCGATTGATTTTCTTAAATAAGTAGGGACGGACCATTCTGGCCTAGAATTTTACGAGAAATACGTTTCTTAAGCCAAATTTCTCGTAAATGAATGATTGGAAAAGAGAAAGATATAACAACACTAATAAGGGGGTAATGATGCAATAAAAACGAGCATTTCGTTTTCAAATAACGAGGGAAATGAAACCCAAATGAATAGAAATCAATATCGATAGGGCATTGTCCCAGAAACAATTTGTATGCATTTCGCTTTCATTTCTCTCGTTATTTCAAAATGAAATGTTTGTATTTACGCTATTGCATTCTTACCCAATGTTAATGTTATTATCTCCCACAATAATACATTTACGGCAAATCTGAGTTAAGATAAAGTATGTCCCGTAAAATTCTAGGCCAGAATGACATATTACATGACCACTGAGAAACTATTTAAGAAACTCAATCGAGATTCAATATGGAGGACTTCAAGATGGCTGCCATGAAGAACATACCTACCAACAAGTAGCGCCTTCCACCCACCAGTACCCATTACTGTGATACACCAGCTGACTAACTGTTTCTCATCAGCTGTTAGCTTAGGTTAGGCTGGCTGACTTTAAATGAAGTTTATCCGGGGATATTTCATTATTGTTCCAACGATGCTAAATTAAGTTGTGCAATCACATATATAACAATATTCTGTTATAGTTTGCACAGTAAAAAAATATTAGAAAGCAGATTTACGAACTTCGGATGAAGAAGAAAGCGTAATTCACAACTTTTTCAACCGTGCGAGTCGTGTTTTGTTTTGCTGGCGTAAAGCAAATGATTCATAGCAAGGACAATAGATGTCAGAGAAAAATTTAATTGGAAATTGAAGATACTTCCACATTATAATTATTAATATTAATGCAAACTGTTATAATCAAGAAGAACTTTGGATAATTCTATTGGAATTAACTAAGAAATTGTGTAAACATTTTCATTGAAGCTTATGTGTTAAAATATTAAACCACTAAGCCGTATGAGGTGGCTATGCATGTAAAAGGGCTATGTAAGGTTATGTAGACAGAGAAAACCAATTTTACTTATTTATGGGACCCGAGTTTCATCGGAGTAAAACTCTTTTATGACTATCTGCTCTTGTTTAATTCGTTACTGATTCTTACAAGAGTGAACAATCTTGGTTTAAAGAATTCCTTTTAATAAACGTAGCCCCACTTCAGTGCGTAAGCCGAAGTACCTACAAGCGGGTATCTTTGTACTCCTTGCAATGTTAATTGCCTTACGATGCAACCACACGTCTGGGATTACAATTAGAACACAAGATTAGAAGAAGTAACTACGAAATGTGTTTAATAGGGATGGGCAATATTTTTTCGAAAAATCTGAAGACGGATTCGAATAACGAAAACGCTTACGAAAATAAATATTGAGAAAATTTTGCAAAAAACGAAAAATATTTCGGAGAAAGAAAAGCGGGCCTTTTTTGGAAAATGTGTAAAGGACAGTTTTTTTTTTTTTCGAAAATCAAAATAGATTTTATTTTGGGAAAAAAGAAAACAATTTGTTTTTCGGGAAACAGAAAACACAACTTTTTCGGAGGAAAGGAAAACTGTATGTATATATACGAAACACAATTAGTGACACCAAGAGAACTTGCACCGCAACAAGAAAAAAACTGCTACTGTGGATCATAGACAGACAGCATGAATAGCTCAAGCATTACACCAGAAAATTGGTTGTCCTTTCTAACTTGTTTATGCAATGCCATATTAATGCAATGTCCCTAAGAATGGAAAGATGCCAAGATCATAACTATACTAAAACCTGGAAGGAATCCAACACTCCCAGCAAATTATAGACCAATATGTCTACTGCCAGTATCTTATATGAATATGATTTATGGAAGAATGCTATTCGCAAGTGTGTAAAAACTTATTCACTGATATCATATCATCAATTTGACTCTCATTCACCACACAGCAGGACAGTACTATTGGTACGAGTGGTGGACCTCATTACAACGACATTCTATAGACGGAATATATTTTGAGTTTATATAGATATATCAAAGGTTTTTGACAAGATGTAACTACCAGGTTTACTGTATAAACTCTTACAGTAGAGTATCCTCGACATACACGTTCAGCTGCGCTATTCATACCTCAAAGATCGTTGTTTCTGTGTTTCTTCAAAGGATGTTCTAATAGAGGATTTGCGATTTCATTAAGAACATGAAGCCAAACGTCACAGCTAGTCCCGCCCAGTTAGCCCTTTTACTCCAATCAAAGACATTGTTTTCAGCTAACAAAGATGGCTGCAGGCTCTGTAGTTGTCTGCTAACCAATCAGCTGCGTCGCCTTGGTCGATGCTCAATTATTATTATTATTTGCTTCACACACTCGCTGGGTATAAGATAGCTGTATGCCAATCCTCTATTAGAACATCCTTGGTTTCTTCTAAAGGACAGCCATCGATTTCCTCCAGGCCTATTTGGTCAGGAGTACTACAAGGGGCAGTACTTTCCCCAGTACTGTATGCATTATACACAGCAGATGTTCCCTACCACGTATCCAGGTGATATACCATTCTTATAAGTAAGCCTTAGGTTAGGTTTTTCATAACGTTATAGCATCAGTTGAAAGCACTGCCCACAAAAATGGACACTCCAGATTAAAGCCGAGAAAAGTGTTGCTATTTTCTCTATGAGAGGCAGAAATCAAGATCAGTCTACTTCAGAATATAGTATCAACACGGTTCTATACCTGAAGACCCAAACGCAATTTTACGTTGCTCTGGTATTAGCCCTAAAATGATTGTCCACATTCTGAAAATGATGGTTCTGTCTACGCTCTCTTACGCCTCACCAGCCTGACAGTCATGAAACCAGCACGACCGTGTAACACTAAAATATTAAAAGATCTGGATCTGCACAGCGTAAGTGGCGTATTGGCACATCTCCATAATGTATTGGCAAACGATGCCAAGATATGAGAACAAAGCCCTCTCAGAGATCGGAATAGATTATTCACACCAGAATAATTGTTCGTATGCTTCGTCTCTGATAAGGTCTAATAGATCCCAACAGTATTGTTTAATTAAACACCCTGATTTGCTATAGTTTTAGAACCAGTTCGCGCAGTGATACCATCCATGCATAAAACTGATCAACGCAAAAGTTGTTTTGATGTTCTATCTGTAAACAGATAATTGATCGTGTGAGGAGTCACGACTCGGTACACGACTCAAAACTTAACTGTGATCGTAATTTCTTAAAAAACGAATGCTTCATACTTTCAAAATAACAGTTCGTGAATAAAATGTTGTACGTGTGATATCGTCCCGCAACCATGAAAGGTTAGGCACAGCTCATGGATCAAATAAAGGGCTGCGGCCCGCAAAGCTCCTAGTTTGGTCCGGCAACATCAATATATTATTGGACAATGTTATAAATAAAGGTTAGTATACTTTAATTTGTATTTATTTTAATTATCTATTTAAATATCTGCCTGTCAACTACAGATACTAAAACGTTCACTATTAAAAACAAAATATTTGCAAAAAACCTCTAAAAACGAAGAGAGGAAAGACTCCCCTGGCGTAATTTCTACATTATTTTCTTTAGTTCGCAATGGTTCGTGGTGTTCTCAAATCTTTCAACGTTAATTTAACTCATTTTCTGAAGTCATACAATGATGAAAATTTGCACAGCGACAATACAATATTCCATTGTTACTTTCATATATTTCTATTTTATAAATTTTAAAAGCATATTTCAATATTTCTTAATATGGACTTCTTTATCCTAAAATAAATACTAGCCTACAACGTTATTGGGTATGACTGAATGCAGAACACTTTAGGATTTGAGTCACAATCCGAACACCGAAAAAACTCGAAAAAATAATTAAAATAAGTTTTTAAAGATATAGTTTTCTTAAACAATTCGTACCAAAAAGTAAAAGATAATTTTGTTTATGCATGACTAAAATGAAAAGCATGAGGCGCACCAATTCAAGAATTTATAAAGTGACTGTATATGAGATCGCGCCCCATACTTTTCTTTTTAGTCATGCATAAACATTTTTTTTCAGTACGAATTATTTAAGAATAGTGTCTTTAAAAAGTGTTTTCTATATTTTTTAAATAATAAAAAAGAGGGTTCATAGCTCTTATCTAATTGGCAACCACTGAACTAAAGTGTATGAATTGTACCAAATGAAATATAGTAATAGACAGGCACATATAGTAATAAAAGTTTGTTTTGGGAGGGGTCCATGGGTTTCCAGGGGGGGGTATTCAAGAGTATGAAATGTGAATTACATATATATATATAATAACGGCTAAAGTATTAATTCTGCATAAAATTCTGAGTTTGGGGAGAGGAGCTCCGGAATGCCACAACTCCCCGGAAATACGTCTCTGGTAAGAGAAAAGAGGAAGAAGATGGATGAGACTCCTTGACAGTTTTAACGAATAATTGTCTACAGAATAACCATAGGGCATTCCCACGGAAGAATTATTCATCACCTTCCCGCATTCAATAATCACTACAATTCCATCTATCATTAAAACGAGTTCCAAAGCGCTGGAAAGTTGGTGGCCGGTTGGTGTAGCGAGTAAGGTGTCGGGTTTCTACCAGGGGTCCCGGGCTCGATTTCCACCAACCGCCGATTTTTTCTTTTTTCTTTTTACCACAACATAAAAAAAACACTGGCGTAACAGGCCTATAGGCCCTGAGCCTGCCCCAACGCTATCTGTCCGTGTTTGATGGAACTACGTCCACCTGAGTAACGGCTGTGTACTACGAACTACGTACCTAACCACGAACAGCCGTATCAGAGGCTTACCAGACCGAGTATGGCCGTCACGTCTTTATTCACGTGACTCCACAATTTGCCTCACGACGCTCGGTGGTCGCCGAAAAGTGGGACTCCATCCGGGAATTGAACCCGGGACCACGCGGACATGAGTCCAACGCTCTAACCACTAGACTGTAGAGACCCTTACAACAACGTAAGTTCGTTTCAAAATTTCATGGGTTTTACGGACGAAGGATAGAAAATCAGGTTAGACTTATTCCCCTTATAGACATTTTCAATACGTTAAAAACTTCATGGACACAGGTTAGGTAAAGTCAGGTTAGATTTTTTTATTATATGCGATTTATATTACGTTTAGCACAAGGAGCAGTACCACAATAAAGGCCACTTTAGACGATCCAATTTCTCGTACGATCCCTCGTGTGCAATCCCATCGGTTACATTCTTTGATCGTATAAAGCGCAGATCGTACGATTTTTCATGCTATCTCCGATGTGTTCTGTAAATAGAAACGGTCCTATTTTTCTGCGGATTTTTCGTACAATCTATGACAGCGCCCCTACTGGCAATATAGCGTCCATTCCTATTCGGCTGTTTGGTTATGGATACGTTTTGCATTCTTATAACCATAAAAGGTACAAATACGTGAGAAATATGTTTAAAAATATAAAGACAAAGTTCTGATGTGATCTAATAGCTACTGCTTTTCCTATATATTGTGCAATGCAGTTAAGGTGATTTTCATTGTTTTTCTTGTGCGTAGAGTACCGAATTTGCTGCAATCATGATAAGTATGAAGGGAAGTAATGTAGAGGATACCGGTATCTTTGCAATCATATTCCTCCCCAACTATTTTGATAAACATATATGCTTTGTGCATCCAAAATAATGAAATACATTGAACAGTAATTACATAAATAGACATAATGTAAGTAGAGTGTCAACGTCAACCCAGAGCTGTGCAAGTCAATGCATGAGCTAGGTAATTAATCGAACGAACTAATTTTTATTCAAGGGTTCAGACAGATGACCCACCCTATTCACACCTATATACCTTGTGTGAAATGAGGCTATAAATCATATAAAATCTACATTACTCCTCATTTTTGTATTTTGCAAGTATTTCATGCTTATAGGAACGTAAAACTTAGCATTTTGAGGCGTTTCCAGTGCTCTGTGATAGAAGTAGTTAAACCGCAGTGTTACTAATTGCCCCCATATGTATAAATAGGAGTTAATATATCGCGATTTATATACTTTTGAAGTGCTGTGTAATGTCACATATCTTGTTAACTCAGGAATATTGTAAAAACAAAACACATATGACTCCGAACTTATCACCGAAGACAGCAACATTTTCAACGTTTTTTGTGTCCGCATTGAAATATCTTTATCGAAATACAGAAGTAAAACTACGACAATTTCGTTACCACTGAAACCTAGTAGAAGTTAGATTCTGTTGGTAGAAGAATTTGACATTACAATTAACTGAATTTCTGTTGCGTCAAGATTAATTGTTATCAATATTTTAATTATTTTCTATTTTTTAAATGGGCTATACTTTCACAAATATCTGTGGCATAATTACCCTAAAAGCCTGAGGTGTCACAACTATAAACTCCAGCAGTTTCATCATTATCCTCGTATCCAAAATTGTACCGTGTGAAACACTATACAATATTGTATGATTTATCGTACGAAAAATCTCGTACTATGGATTGTATACATTCTTTCATACGAGAGATCGTACGAGAAATTGTACCGTCTAAAGCGGCCTTAACAGTCTTGACGTTCGGAACGTTACTTCCCCGAGAACGTCGTAATATCGTGAAATTAGAAATCCCTTACAGAGAAGAAAAGCCAGAGAAAGAGCACGTGCATTTATTCTTGCAAGAATGTTCTATTTTGAGGGATGAGTTGCATTGTGTGTAGGATGTACAGAGGTCACAATATGTCAAGGTCAAGGAGAATACTTGAGGAAGTGAGCGGTGATTGGTGATGATGATTGCGCTCAGCGTCTCCGGATAACCGCAGGCTTCTTCCTCTCTCTGGAAAGCCAGCCAGAGAAATGATACAGCATCCTCCAGCGGCCTATCTGTGTATGTGTGTGAATAAGTGTATAGTGCAGCAGCAGCGTCATACCGTATGACGGTTACAACTTACAAGTGTGCAGGGACAAAGTATGTTGTAAATTAAAGCATGTGCACTCAGGAAACAATTCTCTTTTCGGTACAGAATGACGGTTACCTTCCGGAGAGTTTTCTGTTGCTCTTCATCAGAAAAATATTGCATTTATCTTAATAATCACCACCACACTGTAAAAAAATATACCTATTTACACTTTTAACGCATATACTAGCTGAAAATTTTAAATAATATGTATACTATTAACCATTTTCGGAGACATTCCTGAAGAAAGCTAGGTAACTATAAAAGAAAGAGGTCTTGCAGATTCCTGGAAAAGAACAAAATAGAAACCGGAAGCGAGATTTGAACACGGGTTGTTCAGTTTGACGTCCAGCGCCTTACTGACTGGACTAAACTGCCAACGATAAGAAAACAATACATGAAAACAGTATAAAGAGGGTCGAAGCTCGAAAACATAAATGAAGCTACTCCCATGACTTACACCATGTTTTCCTATTTGTTAATTAGGGATCGCAACCCCAATTCAATGAAAATATTTCTCATTTTTACAAAACGACATGATCAAAATGGCAACAGCAAGCACTTGATCAGAATTGCTTATTTGGTTACGATAAGAAACCGATTTCTTCCTTTTGCGCATGTGCGAACATTAAACAGAAAACTGAGGACTCCTCCCTTTTCCGTACTACAAAAGAAATCTCTCGGTGGTTTTCCAGGCTTACTGCAAATACTGAAATATTACTGAATACATCAATGCACTTTCCAAAATTTTTTAATACTGTTGGTGGAGATTTTGTCTAGCAATCTGAAGATGATGGGGACGATCCCATCGACCTTCCATTCTAAGTTTATTCTAGGGCATTATCTGAGCTACACCATGCAAATGAAACCCCCTGAACTTGAAAACTAGTCTTGGTCAACTTCCTTCTCAGATCCTCTCCATAATTCTATCTAGGTCTGAGCCAAAGTTCCCTAAAGACCATAAATTAATTCATCTTAATTCAATACCCGCCGTATAACTCGGACTTTGAGCTTTTGGATTACCTACGTTTTCGATCTATAGTCGTTTCTTCAGGTACAGTAAATTTAATAATGCAACGACCATAGCTCACTGGTAGAGCGTTGGCGTAGTATTCGGGAGGTCGTGGGCGTAAGCCATAGTGCTGTTACCTTCCATACAATTCATTTTATCTTATCTTATCGGGAGGTCGTGGGTTCGATCCCAGCGATCGACCATACTGGCTGAGGTTTTTCCAGGTATTTTCCTTAGTCACACTAGGCGAGATGACACCTCTAACATAGGACCTGGCCAACACCTTCCCGAATTCTTTCCCCCCCCCATCCCGGCCTGAGCTTTAGATGCCTAAAGCCCATGAAAAAAATTCAAACTCAATTAATAATGGAACGAAGTGGAAAGTAGAGTCTGAAATTTTTTGACTCCAAACCAGTGGAGTGATACACAGGTGTATGGCCCTAGTAGCATATCGATGTTAGCTGATACGAATAACGCGCGATATTCGATCGATATTATTACCCGATATCAATCAATACCGAATGGTAAACAATTTTGTCGATATTACTGATATCGGAGATCGAAGCCAATCGACACCGCAGATCGGTATTGATCGCTATCGAAAAGCACCATCTTACATTGAAAGAAATTACTGTTTTAATAAATGAAACAAATACACAGGACTATCTCCGGAACGATATCGGATAACGTCGATCGACATCGCCCAATAGGATCTTCATTCAGACCAGAGCCGAATTAAGGAGAAAGAGGGTCTAAAGGAGCTGGAGCCAATACTCGTTCAAGAGCCACGCCAAAGGTAAATTAGTTATCGTTACGACTACAAGGGATAGGAAACAGGGACCCTAACAGAGTCTACAGCCCAGGGTGGGAGTCAACAGCCTACACCTCAAATATTTTGATCCAGGACTACTTCCAACAGTGATATTTCTCTAAACTTCGTATTTTAAACCGCCACATTCCGCCCCCACCCCTTCACTTGTTTTTTTTTTTGGCTGAAATACAAGACGTTTCTTAAGTTACAGGACTAGCATTTAATGTCGAAATATCGTACCATGCCAGTCTCGATCGAAATTGCTTCGAAAGGATCAACAGTGATCATGGGTGGATTTATGGGGGCCATTGCCCCCAGTCATGTCAGAAGGACTTTAAATGTTTCATTCTAAACGATAGCTTTTAAAGTAATTGCCCCCAGGGTCTCTCTCGTGCACCCCCCATCCCCCCGGATCTCCCTCCTAAATCCGCCCATGACATTGATCGAAATCCGCGTTATTGTTCCAGTATCGGCTCGATGTTCTTGTGCTGTTAAGGGTGTGTGAGATTGCGGTTTATGGCTGAGCGTTGGCAGAGAGAGGACCACACAATAGAACAACTTGTAGCGAAAACGTTCATAATTCCCTGATACATTTTGGAATACCACGGTGTTACAAAGAGTTGTCAAATTGAAATTTTCGCCACCAGATGACTCCACAAGTATTACCTATATTCTGCGTGATAGTTGTAAGCTCGATAACTCTTGGCACGCGTATCACGAAACTAGCAACACCACGAAATTTACAATACCACGAAATTACCATGGTGACATTGTGTTGAGTATGTAGATCTTTGTACCCTTGAAGTTGTTCATGAAAACCAGCAAAGATTTTGAAGTCAGCCTGGTATATAATATATACTGATATACGCGTGCGTGTGTATGTGAAAGTCGAGAGACCAGTGGCCTTTAAGAGAGTCTTAAGACGAGAACAAGAAAGAAAACACAGTAAGACCTCAATCAACCCACACGATCCCAGCGTCGACGAGCAACCATGTACTCTTACCGCCAACAAGATTCTGTGTTTCTTGTACGCACACAGAGAAACTTTTTTTTAGTCTTTCCACTTCCGCTTGTAAACGACAGGAACATAAGGGTTAAGTACTGGCTAATAGCTTTCTGAATGTTATGACAGCTGTTAAAGAAAATATAAACGTCTTTTCTTTAAGAGCTCTAAGCTTCGTTGGCACAAGAAGACGGAAGCTTCTTTTGGGAGAGATGTCTTCAGTGAGGCCTATTTGGTGCTGGTTGAGCAGCCTTCTGTGACTTTTCCCTAATTTGGAGGTCAAGGTATGTCCGCGCTCTGAATATCCTTTCTCCCCCTCTCGTACAAATGTGGACTCTCACGTTGACTGAGCAAGAGTTTACCAGGTACAGCGTGTATGCTTCATATCCTTTAACGCATGCATACAGATATACATTAACATTCACACATGCACACACATACATTCTCTCTCCTTAAGTACATAAACTTATACATAGATACACACGTGTACGAACGAACTCCTCCGCAGGAATGGACAAGTCTGACTACTGCTTTCCTCTGCAGAATAGACATTTTTCAAATCTAAAATATCGTAATACGTACATTTACAGACAATAAATTTTACAATTATTGGCATTAAACGCAGCCAGGGCTCATGCCTCACTTGCGTGAGGAATGACGTCCCTCGGCAAGCATTCTCCCAGGAGAAGAAAGAATAAGGTAGCAGCAGCACGTATCCAGAATTTGATTTCGGGAGGAGACCACGGGTTTCCGGGGGGATCCAAGGTATATCTCGGCATGAAATGTATATTAAATACATATAAGTACTACTTTTGAATAGAACTCTGAATTTGCGTTGGACCCACCCTCTAAATAAGTCCCTGGGTAGCAGCCGCAGTAGACACCATACCGGCATTTACGTGGCGAAACAAAGAAAAATCCTGGAAATCCTTAGTATGGTAGGCTGTAGCACTCGAATCTGAGTGCCTTCTGAATGTTGATCCGAATACTTCTTTTACAAATTATTATTAGTATATATTTTCTGATTTTCGTACGTAGTTCGTAATATGAGGTTATTTTCTATTGGCTTGTCAGACAAGCCCTTCAAAAATCTCAGAGACGAGGTTCACTGATGAGTAAGGGACGCGGGAGGTAGTGCTTATCAGCATGGTCGACAGCAGAACTGCAATCAATTTCTATTAAACTCGAGGAAGATCTTCAGCACGACTTCAATGTACACTCCTTCCTCGTGAGATTAAAACGTGTTACCAGAGGTGCATTACAATATTTGATCGAAATTACTGTATTTGTTCCGTACGTTAAGAAGATCGGATCGTACACCGTATAATTTAATCGTACGTTAAATCTTATTAAATTATTTAAATAAGATAATTAGCGCTCACCATCCCTGCTTGTCAATAGCTTTGAGAGGCAACCTCCTGGAACGTTGACTGTAAAGGATTCAGAAAACCGAGAAGCAATGCGCAAATATAGCTATGCATGAAAGAGTTCTAGGCTGATGAAAAAAAAATCAACGTGCATTATCCATGCTACATAGTCGTAACGTTGAAGAGGTACCGATTAAATGAAATAAATTTTCTTTTGCGCAGCAACCATCCGATGTTTCCTGTGTATTTTTCTTTATTTAAAAAAAAAGTGTGTGTTCTTACTATGCTGTACAGAAAGATGGACAATAGTGATTTTGTACGTTTAAAAAAAACTGAAAAAAAAAAACTTGAGTTTTATACATTATTTCGCTCTACTAACCCATGTAACTGGTAGCGTAACGACTTCGTAGTGTTCCTAAAGTTAAAACTCCAGGTGGATAGAAAGAACCATTTCTGTATAAAGCATAAACCAGCTATACTTTGAACTGGATGGATCGATTTGAGTATGGTATCCCGTGACTTAAAGGGAATATGATTTTCTGTAAGTTAGCTATTCTGGAAGTAGTAAGTATTGTGTTGTCGAACAGAAACGTGCACTCTACGAAAGTGTGAAGAAAGAATGCCTTTGAAATATGGACATGTAGAAGAACGGGAAAAGTCAACTGAATTGAATTTGATTTGAATTTATTTCCTTTAGGCATCTCAGAATCAGCTCGGGATAGTGTGGGGAAGAGGATGTTGCAAGATAGTCGTCCAGGACCTAGTTAGTAGTTACCATTTCGAGATTTGCTTCGTGTAATAGGAAAAACCCTGGAAAAACTCGAGCGGTCATTGACATCGTTTCCACCATCCGAATGCTAAGTTAACACTCTACATACTGAGCCACGGCCGTTCGGTAAATCAGCTGGATAGAAATGAAGAAGTGCTGAAGAGAGTAAGCGAAAGACGAATAGTCCTGGAGACAATAAAAGAAAAAAAAAAGAGAAACTGGTTGGACATTGGTTTCACAGAGATTCTATACTAAAGAAGCAATTAAAGGTATGGCTGAGGGAAAGAGAGAAGAGACGAAGCCAAGTATTTGATAAATCATATGATTATATAAGAAAAGAAAGAGCAAGATCGGGATAAATAGAGAGCGTTTAGTTTGCGTTGAAGGATCTGCCGCTTTCACTGATGATGATAGAAAATTGTATTCAAACCAATCTATCCATTGCAAAGTTATTGGGAGAAGAAATTTTACGACTGGGTACAAACTTTTGGCGCTGAGTGTACATACTTTGTACAGTTTTTGTGTACACTTGCAGATAAATCGTGTAGACTACAAAGAAGTATATTTTTAAAGCGAGAAATTAAAGCGTTATTGTTCTGAAAAAACGTTGCAAATTTTGCACGTTCTGTACGGACTATGGAGTACAGAAGACAACTTTCTACTATTGATCTCTCAATTCAACAGCATTGGCTAACAATAAATTTATTATACATGAATCTAAAATAAACACAGCCATTAAGTTTAAAAAGCAACAAAGGAAAAATATAACTTTGTATAGCAACTTCGATTTCAACTTTTTCTTGTTTGTTTTTTGTGAATCCCGTCCGTAAAACTCTTCTTTCTTTTTATTTCATCCGTTTTATTTTTATTATTTTAGAAAGAGAGTTGGTTGTTTCTGCTTGCTTTACTTTTATTTTCTCCTCTGGACCGGAAGTGCAGCCTCGGCACAGTTCACTGATCATGCCACTCCACTGCTATTGAAGAGGCCATAAAAAAAAGCAACGGTTTATAGACATTTCCTGGAGCAAAGTGGATGGACGCTACGTACTTCTGTACAAATACTGTTCTCCCTTTAGTAGGTGCTTTATTAAAGGACATTTTATGTGCACGTGTGTGTGTATAACAGTCATTTGACCTGTCCTTTTCCACGTATATAACAAAGTCCTATAAAATTAACATAATAGTTAACCGATCGTTGGCTTTAAAAAAAATCAAAAATCAAGAGCAAGAATTGTTGAGTGTTAAATTAATTACAGAGAAGTCTGATTCGCAGCGGGCCATTGAGAAGCGATGACTGTCCAAAAAACAATGCTTTACACAGGAAGAGCGGTGAACTCAATTATAGACGATATACATTTCAATAATGGATGTTCCGATGAAAACTTCAACTGTTCTACTTTATCTGTCTGTTTTTATCTTCGTCCTAGAAGACGATTTTTATTCTTACGTACCATGGATCGAGAAGTACTAACAATATGCAAGGCCAAGGTAACTGAAGAGACAACAACGCGAGAAGCGACGAATTTGTTACAGCAAACAGTGCGACCGATTCCGAAAAAAGCTGGCCAAAAGTCAACAACAAAAAAAGGTAATTAGGGATTATTTTTTCATGTTGAGTTGGTCACAGTAGATTTGTAATGGTCAGACATTACTTATGAAATTGTTTATTTCCTTTTACCTGTCCCAGAACAGGAGTCGCAAAGCTACCTTCGTTCGATTGGCATTAATTGTGTTACTGAGTCAGGAAACGAAGCACGGGTTGAAAGTTGTATACAAAACTTCAGATTGAAGCAGATCATAATCAAATAAAATGGAATCAACG
>JAGDQP010014714.1:33609-44474 GCA_022664845.1 Lepisma saccharinum | reverse complement strand
ACATCACCCCGTATATATTTCCGATTAATGTAGACTAATCCTACTCCGGGGGCCCAGAAAGGTACCATCTCAGAGCGTGATTTGAAGGTACCATCTCGGCACTTAGCTGGTGTGACTGAAGAAAAGCTTAAGAAAAAAAAATCGGTCGCTGGCAATAAACCCAGGACCATCTGACAACTGACGTGAACTACGCCGCTCGGTAGTATGTCAGCTGAGAACAGTCGTAAGATTTCAGTTCATTACATACTGAACAAAGGGAAGAGAAAGAAAACATATGAACAGATTTTTCTTTTAATTTCACACATGGCATTACTTATTTAAATGTCTATGTTTGTGAAATTAGGTGATATAGTAGACAAAAGACAAAGTAAAGAAGTGGTCTGTGAAAGAAGAGGTTCACAATGTCGAGACTTCCTTTAATTAGAGACGAAATCTGGTCACTTTTATATAACACATTAGAATATACTTCGTTAAAAATTCCCCTTATCTCATTAGAGAAATAGTAACTTTTGTCATTTGTGTATACCAGGTGTATGCATAAGTAGTTTCCGGTTTACCTAAGAGATGGCGCCAGCGAAAAGTACGCAGCGTATTCATTTGACACATACGTCATTTTGTTCGTCTGACATTAAACTACAAACACACACAAGTTGAGTCCGCCAAACACTAGCGTCTTTGTTTTATCGTTCAGTGATCATGTCGAAGTTTCTGCCTGAAAAAGAACATTTGCGGCACGCATTGCTTTTCTTATTTAATCAAAAGAAAAAGGCTGTTGAAAGTCATCGTGTGCTGGTAGAAACATATGGTGAACACGCTCCATCGATTAGAACATGCGAGACATGGTTTCGACAATTTAAAAGTGGTGATTTCAATGTGAAAGACAGTACGCGCTCTGGTAGACCACAAAAGTGCGAAAACGAGCAATTGCAGGTGTTATTGGAGGATGGCCCAACTCAAACTCAACAGCAATTGGCAAAAGCATTAAATGTGTCATAAGAAACAATCAGCAGACGTTTACGAGCAATGGGGAAGATCAATAAACTGGGTAAATGGGTCCCACACGATTTGAATGAACGTCAAATGAAAAATCGCAAAGTTACTTGTGAAATGCTGCTTCAACGCCACAAAAGAAAATCCTTTTTGTATCGAATTGTGACGGGTGACGAAAAATGGATTTATTTTGAAAACCCGAAGCCGAAAAAATCGTGGCTTTCACCTGGCGAAGCTGGTCCTTCAACACCAAGGCCAAATCGCTTCGGCAAGAAGACCACGCTTTGTGTCTGGTGGGACCAGAGCGGTATTGTGTATTATGAACTCTTGAAGCCCGGAGAAACCGTTAATGCACAACGCTATCGCCAACAAATGATTCATTTAAATCAAGCATTGATCGAAAGACGACCGGAATGGGCCCGAAGACATGGCATTTACACGACAATGCGCCGTCTCACACAGCAAAACCAGTGAAATATACGTTGAAATCGCTTGGATGGGACATCCTTCCGCACCCACCGTACTAACCAGACCTGGCGCCATCTGACTATCACCTCTTCGTATCAATGGGGCACGCGCTCGCAGAGCAGCACTTCAGCAATTTCGAAGACGTTGGAAAATGGCTCGATGAATGGTTTGCCGCAAAAGACAAGCAGTTTTTCTGGCATGGTATGCATCAATTACCTGAAAGATGGGCGAAATGTGTAGAAGCCGATGGCCAATATTTTGAATAAAACAAAATTAATTTCCCTTGAAACTTACGTGTTTTCTTTACCACAAAAACCGGCAAAAACTTATGCATACACCTGGTAATTCGACGTGTACTAGTTTAGTCAAGGGGTGGTCAACAAATAAAGAGTGGATGTATTCTTTAGCAATTCGTGCAAAAAGGATGCTGATGATCTTCCACGTTTCAGTTTTCATTGCCTGAGAAAATATCATAAAATGTAGGGAAGGGAGCAGAAAACAGAACTCATCTTTTGACGTCACACGAGAATTCAGAATGACGTAATCATCCATCTCTCATTTCCTTTCTTTTGTGTGAAGGGATTGCGCCATATAAAGCAAACGTTGGAGAAAACAGATTTCTCTAACACTTTATGACTCTACACCCGCTCAAAGGAAACATAGGATCATAAGCTTCTCCTTCTGTGTGTGAAAGGGAGGGGGGTGTATTGTGTATCCGTACTCCCGTTCATATACTTTCACAGCACTACAGCGTGTTTGAAAACGGACGCAACCATGGTTTTGGTTAAACTATTTTTCTTGGCTGAACACCAGCCGTATTCAGAAACATTTTTTTAAAGTGACTAGCGCTGTACTAACGAATGATCAACAACAATCTTTTAACATTGGTAGTCACTCGTTAGTACGGCGCTACTTATTCCCCCCCCCCCCCAAAAAAAAAGTTTCTGAATACTGCTGCAAAATTACAAAATGATGTAAACTGCACATACTTTTAGTAGCTTCAATAACTTTGCACGCTTTGACATGTTGAAAAGAGTATTGAGTAGAAATACATTAAAATGCCAATTAACTTGGATACAGGTTCGTACCCAATGTTCGATTTGTCGGGATGGAAGTGGGGGGGGGGGGCGGATGCCGAGGATTTTCTCTGGTGCTTGAGGATTTTATCCGAGGTTGTTAATTCCAAATTCTTGATATTTCTACCCAAACAGGTAGTAGGTGGTCCACCACTAGTTCGAGGATCCCAAACTTCGTTAATTATAACAACTTGAACACTGTTTGTACGCTTAAACCAAACATCGCAACACGTCTTCAATTCAACAAGGTTTGAAATCAGTCTTTAGTAACATGGCTTACACAACTATTAGGCTCATCGCCGCAGTAATAAACGTTCGCCATTGGATTCTACTGCTGGGCAAGATCAAGTCAGTTTTCAAAACGAACACCTAAACTCAAAGATTCTTCGGTTGTAACAAGTTCATATCGCAGGTGTTGTTTTGCAGGTGTTCCTCAGGGATCGAATCTTGGAACACTCTTAAATTTTGTTGTTCCTTAATGACTAGTTCGAAAGTAATATCGAACTGTCATACACTTTTACATGCAGACAATTTAAAAGTGAAATTACGAAGTATGCTTAGACACAAAATCATAAGCGGAAAATAGAATTAATATAATCAAAGTTTATTATTTAACTTAGAAGGAAACGTGAATTCCAAACTTTTATTTAAAAAAAAGAGACCTTATAAAAACTCGTTACAACTACTAAATAAAAAGAGATAATCTCACGTCTTTTCTGTACAACATATTACGCAATGACGCAAGTCTTACTATCTCCTGGAAAATTCCAAGTTTCTAGTAGAGGTATTCAACAGCATACATTATTTTTTTCATATGCTGAAAGAACAAAAGTGATGAACGAAGAACTAATTAAGAAAATGTGCTCATGTGCTCGTGCTCTCTCTCTCTCTCTCTCTCCAACTCAATACTCATTAGTAATCTTATTCTAGTCATATTTAATATGACAGAAAGAATTCTGCTAATTATTTAAATAAAATTGTAATATCCTGTAAAAAAAAGTGTTATGTAACAACAACTTAATCATAACGAACAATGTTACTGGAAGATTTATGCGTTGTTTTCAACAACCCATTGCGTTCATCAGTTAGGGTTTTCGCCAGGATTTTCAGTTTTTGGGGGTGGTGTAAAGTCGAAATTGGGAGGGAGTAAGTGAAATTTTCTACGGTTTCTATATCGACTTTTCATAGCAACATTTTTAAAGTTGGGGGTGTTGTCGATAATTGGGGGGTAAACACCCCCACAGGGGGGGGGGGGTGACGGAATCACTAGTTCTTCTCAGCAACTGTCTGTAACAAATTTGTATTCATATGCTGTAGCATCGAAATCGGATTATTTCCAAATATAAACAGACTCTCATGCAGTATATCTCCCGACTCTCGCACACACACACACACACACATACAAATATGAAGTGCATGGCACACCAAACCGTTCTGATGATTTAAAACAAGCCATCAGCGCCTTTCTATTTCCGTTTGATCTTTTACGCTCCTTCCTCTCTTCTCCACCAGAACTGTTGAGAATTCACCTCCGAGGCCGCATCCTCTCACCTCCTATTCGATCGACAGGATATCCAACAGCCTCTTTTTTTCTATTTCCTAATGCATCCGTACCAAAAAGAAATAAGAAGAAAAAAAACATATCTCCCTACTTTTCAATTTATTCACGTGAAGAATACAACTCACTCGCGAAAATTCATAATCGATCATAACGCTTCCAATTCTGACGTAAACGGGACAGTGTGTGTGTGTGAGTAAGTGAGTGAGTGAGAGAGAGAGAGAGAGAGAGAAAGCAATTCACTACTACCAACAGGATTTATCGGATTTTAGTATTTTTTTTTCTACTGCCTTTTCGTTTATTGACCTGTTCTGACCGAAGAAACGAGTTCCCCTGAAATCACAACCATTTTTTCCCAAACGACATTATCACCACTAGACTACTGTTACTAGCATATGGGCTACTGTCAACACCACGTCCAGATTCCATTCCAAATTATGTTATAAAAGCATGTGCAAATAGGTTCCTCATGTACTCTTCTCACTGCAAGCATGATTTCATTGTACCACTTCACAAAAAAGGTGATGGATCAGATCTCAGTAATAACAGACTAATTACTCTAGCAAACATTTTGGCTGAATTTTCAAGGTTTTAATTTTTAATCATGAGAACTTTAATTTGGAAAACGTATTACATCACTCTTACTATGGCTTCTCAAAAGGCAGGACTATAGTATAATAAAATGACTAATGTAATCGCCTTATCTGACTACGTAACGTTCCAAATTAGTAAGAAGGCATAAGTAGATATCATTTACACTGATATTTTAAAAGCTTTCGACTCAGTCATCTGCAGGTTATTATTACCTAAATTACGAACCATGGGCCTTTTTCCATGATATATTAAATGGTTTAAAAGCGCTATCAATCTACCGTCAATAAGTTACGAAAACTGGTCCCACTCAGTTAACAGCTTCTACGGAGAACGGTATACCCCAAGGTTCACTACTTGGACCATTATACTTTTCGATATTTGCCACACCAATATTATAACGTCACATGGACTACTTTATGCTGATGATTTAAAGTTAATTCAGAGTCGCACATGCCGAAGAAAAAATAAAAGACTTCAGGCACTAGCCCGAAAGTTTTAATTTCCAGTAATGCCATAATATGACAAACCCGACCATGGATATCCTATCTCAAATTACTTATCTGTACCATGTAGACCATGTTGATCCGAGAAACCCTGTATAATACAATACGTATGATAGATACAATGATAAGAAGTCTACTTTACCCTTCTATGGAAGCCAATTTAGATTCTTACTGATTCTACATGAAGGCGTATTGGTTTCTAAAAAATCAAGTTCTGTGTCTAATGGTATACCAGGAAGCAATGATGATGCTGTAGATTGTATTACATAAAAACAATAATCCACTGTTTTTCCATGTCGTTAACCAGGAACGTACTTGTATTTTCTGTCTCTCGATATTCTTTTCAATCGGAAAGTAGAAACTTGAAAACAAAGAAAAACAAAAACTTCCCGGAAACTAACTTTTCCCCCCCCCTTTTTTTTCTCTCTTTCTCTTTGTCTACTTTTCCAGTGAATACTTGGAAAAGATTTTTGCCCTAAAGAGATCCGGATTTTATTTTCCTCTTCAGTGAAGCTTCTCAATTCTGTGTGTTTTTGACATTTCAAGGAAGATAATCGAAAATAGTTCGAAAAAAAAAAAGTTTTGAATGTTGTTGTGGGGGCTCTTTTTCTTCCTCACTCAATTTCAACTCATCACTTCGTTTGCTTTCATCTTTTTCTGCTTAAGATGAAGTCTTCATAACTAAAACATTTCTTGATTTCCCCACTGTAATGGAAATTTAACACGTGAAAAGGATTTTCACAACTAAAACAGTATTTTTTTAAAAAAAAAAAATTAGAAGTGCATAAATGTTAATAAAAGTTACTGAGCAAAAAAAAAAAAAATAGGCTCTAATCCTGATTAGGGTACGCATGGTCCCTATACTTCAGTTTTTTCCATTTCCTAACAATGCTTCAGATTCTTCACGTTGTGTTAGTTGGCATCAGTTTATGGTAGGTTAGGGCAAAGTACAATATGAGGGGTATTTGATAAGTCTTGAGCCTACCTAGGAAGAAATTCTACGATTTAACAAAAAAAAAACTTCGTCAGCGTGAAGCTCAATCCTTCTGAGGAACGTCACATACTTTCAGACCGATCGCTAGCGCAGCGTGGTGGTGGAATCACAAAACGTCTGTCGAGATGGTATCGTGCACGAGTGAGCGCGTACGTGTTGGTGGACGCGCGGAGATCCGCCACCTACTTCGCAAGGGTATGTCGTAGCCGCCCTGGACAGTTGTACCCTTCTCCCAGTGGTACTTCAGTGTTGCCACACCCTCACAAAAAAAGAGGTTGGCAACACTGTTTTTGGACGACAGGGATGATCCTTATCAGATAATGATGTCCTGCTCCATTTGAATTCTGCCACCCACCTTTTGACCGTAGCCAGCATGTCCTCGTGAATTTCCTTCGCCGACATTCCCTTGCGATACAGGTTGCGGATCACAGCGCGCTCACCAACACGTTCCTCACTCGCGCACGATGCCATCTTGACTAACGTTTTGTGACGCCACCACTACGCGGCGCTAGCGATCGGCCTGAAAGTAGATTGAGCTTCGCGCTGATGAAGTTTTCTTTTTAATCGTATAATTCCTTCCTATGCAGGCTCAAGACTTATCAAATGCCCCTCGTAGGATAGGTACGGTAGGTTAGTTTGAACGTACGTATCCTAATCTGGATTTGTTCCAAATTGTGTTCATGGTCTTTGGCTCAAGTCGTGATAGGGTATGGTAAAAGCATGACCGACCAATAGTTTCAAACTAATGACTTTCCGAATGCTTAACCAAGGATCTACAAACAAAGCTACGGCGCTTGTTTCACCTTCCTTTTTGTCTTAGCGTCCCTTCTCCTCTTTTCACTTCAATTCTACATTTCAGCTGTACCCTTCAGTATACAATCTCAGCGTCAACGATATCCTAACTGGTTTCTATTTCTCTTCGTTATTGTCTCAAGTATTTCTTCATCGTTTCCTCACTGTGCGTATTTTGTGTCCAGGTTTCCCATTCTTCTCCATGTCCGCATTTAAAACGCTTCCATCTTTTTTATTCATGGCGCTTACGTCACGTTTCCGTTCTATGGTATATAACACGATGCTCTATATGAAACATTTCTTTAGTCTTTTCCTCAAGTTTTGATTCATCGGATGTTTGTTTTTCTGCTTCTAAATGACTCATTCACCATTATTACTTTCGCCTACATTACTTCCCACGTCATGTACTTCACAGATAACTGAAACTGTATATCTCTTCTTCTCTCGTGTAATTTAGTACCTTATACTCTTTCATCTGTTTCGCCCAGGATATCATCGATACGGGGCAAGAATGCCAATAATAATTGAACATTTATACTTTGGGACCATTCTTTTTAGTAACTAATGAAATTATTTCGTTCTGTCACGATTTTATGCGCTGCTACGTTTTAAAACCCGCTAACATCTATGCCACAGTTTGGATTCGAACACAGAACCTGGTAGAAGCTCCCCTGACGCCTTGTGTTGCCCATGAGACGAAACAGAGAAATGGCTATAGAAAACGAGACGAAACAGATCTTTCGTAATGTAAAATGCACATCTTTTCGAGATAAGACTCTCTGGACAAGACATTTTCGAGACGAGACAGCCTACTAAATCTCGTCTCGTGGGCAACATTAGATGCATTAGACAGCACAATCACCGCGGGCGGCTGGGAAGAGTGATGAGAATTTTTCCCTATTATAAAATGAATTTTCTCTCTTACTGATGCAACTTAGTGTGCTAAATAGGTTCCAAATTGATGTAAAAGGTGCTTTAAACTTTTATATTACTATTATTATTATTTACAGAGACCATGTCGTCCCAAATTGTTTTGGAGCGCCTCCCCCTCTATATCAATTTATTTTCCCTCTACGCATGAGTCATGACTCACTCAGTAACATGTGACACATTGTTCTCGTCAACATGTCGAAGTCTTTGCAAGTGATGGCCATAATTTTTCGAAAAATCCTATGAAACCTAAAAATGGAAAATGATTTTTTCCATAAATGAAAAAAAAATAATAATCGCCAAATGAAAAAAGGAAAAATCGAGACACAAAAAACGATAAACTGCAAAATGTTGTTTTGGAAAATCCAAAACATATATTTCTTGAAAACGGCCAATCCATCTCTCTTCATTCTCTTGTAAAGAAGTGTGTTACATCAAAAACTTCAATTCTGCGTAAAATAACTGTACTTGGTCAACTGTTCGCCTGCTGACAGCTGTATAGTTTTGTATCACATGCGTCTCCACGTTATGTAATCAGTATGATCACAAACACTTTATTAATATATTTTTCGACATGTTCACACATTTTCATTCGTGCTTTTACCCCTTTTGATTAAGGTGACCATTCGTCCACGATTTTTCCCCGCTATTTCTGTTTCCGATTTTCAGATAGCTCCCGAAATAAAACTTACGTCTCCGCTATTTCTGTCCTCGATCCGAAATAAAACTTCCGTCCCCACTATTTCTGTCCCCGATTTTCAGACAGTCCTCGAAATAAAACTTCCGTCCCAGCTATTTCTGTCCCCGATTTTCAGACAGTACCCGAAATAAAACTTCTGGCCCGCTATTTTTGTCCTCGATTTTCAGACAGTACCTGAAATAAAACTTCCGCTCCCGCTATTTTTGTCCCCGTTTTTCAGACAGTTCCCGAAATAAAACTTCCGTCTCCGCTATTTCTGTCCCCGATTTTCAGACAGTCCCCGAAATACAACTTCCATTACCGCTATCTCTGTCCTCGACTTTCAGATAGTTCCCGAAATAAAACTTCCGTCCCCGCCATTTTTGTTCTCGATTTTCAGATAGGCCCCGAAATAAAACTTCCGTCCCCGGCTATTTCTTTCCCCCGATTTTCAGAAAATGTATAATAGCAATAATAATGCGTCACTCACAAGATATATTTGGCCAGCAAAACTCAGTTTCACAGAGAATATCATGTACATAAGAACTACCGGTTGTCAAATCTCAGATATTCCCCACAAATACCTCAAAATAGTTTTTGAACTTTTGTTCAATGACAAGAATGTCCCTATGGGGAGATTATTTTCTCTCATGAAGTACCTATTGGCGGAGGAAAAGTCGCATATGAAATTTAAGTGTGCTCAGGCAACGTTCAAGCTTTAATATGACGTAACTTCTAGTGAACAACTTAAAGAGAATCCCCAAGTTACTAAAGAAGATTGATTCCAACGGGAAATATCAGCAGATAAATCGAGGGTCATCTAAATAACAAAGCTATTTAAAAATTACTTTCAACTTGTAAAAAAAAAAATGTGCTAGTACAACATTTGCGTCAGTTGTAACAGATACGTTGATATATAAATATATGGGGCGGTGGCTCAGTGGTAGAGGGCTCACCTCCGATCCTCGATTCGATACCTGCTCATAAGATGTGTTTTTTTTCCCTCAGTGGTAGAGCATCAACGTAGCATTCGGGAGGTCGTGTGGGTTCGGCCCCAGGGGCCAATCATCATGACTGACGTTTCTCCAAGTTTTTTTTCCTCAGTCACACCAGGCAAATCCCTGGATGGCACCTTCAATGTAGGCCTTGGCCTACACCTTCCCAAATCCTTTCCCCTTCCCTATCCCGGTCTAAGCCTTAGATGCCTAAAGGCAACAAATAAAATTCAAATTCAATTTGGGGTTTTCCCGTTTCCTCCCACTTTCTTGAATCCACCAATTCTCCCATCATTCATTTGGCCTGGGCCAAAAATTCATATATATAAAAGACCTAAATATCTATCTATTGCGGTCTACGGATTTGGAAAATAGATCAACGTATACACACACACAATACGGATTATTTTTAAAAAATGGAAACAAGATTTGGGGATATCAAAATCATTGAAAATAAACGTCACGTATAGGTATAGAAGAAAAGTACCTCTGATACCTGCTGGAAAGAAGTAACGTGCAATAAAGGACGCTGATGGTGGATACCAACCAACCTTCTAACTGAAGACCGTAATGAGTAAGGCTAGCAGGTTTCTTAATGAACTGTACTGAGACGAGCCTCAGCAGGGCATTCTAATTTTGTCTCGTTTCTTTGCAACTCATCTTGTATTCTACTCAACTCATGCGAACACAAGGAACAAGATACGGTAATTAAAGAGAAAGAAAATAATGAACAGCTCATTTCGTACATTCGTTTTCTTTTAAGGGAGGAAAGCGGTGCCAATTAAAAACCTTTAAAAAGAATAATAAAAGCAACAGAAAAAGGCCATGTCGTTGGCAATGAAGAAGGACATGTAATTTGTTTTCTCTTCTCTTGAGACTCCTTGAAATTCTCTCCTTTCGCCACGAAAAAAGCGCTTGTTTTAATTAAACTACTTCGGACTGTGTTACCCGAGTGTTGAATTTTAACACATTGCCAGTGCTAAAGAACCTCCCCGTAATTTCTGGGTATGTGGTTAATACCCTGGTATAGTCAAAATCAACCAAACTGTTCTGGTTATGTGTAAGTGTGTTCCCAGATAGTTATGTGTAGGTGTGTTCCCAGATAGTTATGTGTAGGTGTGCTCCCAGATAGTTATGTGTAGGTGTGCTCCCAGATGGTTATGTGTAGGTGTGTTCCCAGATAGTTATGTGTAGGTGTGTTCCCAGATAGTTATGTGTAGGTGTGCTCCCAGATAGTTATGTGTAGGTGTGTTCCCAGATAGTTATGTGTAGGTGTGCTCCCAGAT
>JAGDQP010014714.1:0-33509 GCA_022664845.1 Lepisma saccharinum | reverse complement strand
TCCCAGATAGTTATGTGTAGGTGTGCTCCCAGATAGTTATGTGTAGGTGTGTTCCCAGATAGTTATGTGTAGTCACTGTCAAGGAAAGTTGGCAGCACCGTCAGCGCCTGTCCACTCTCTGCGCCAGCCAAGCCTTACTTCCTTTCCTCTTCCGTTGATACCCGGATCTATTCTTTAATTAAAAAAAAAACTATGTACCTATTTTAATTTGGGATGAAGCAAGTCGAAATTACAATAATCCAGCAAATAATTATTTTTAGTTAAACGTATATTCAAGACACTAAAGATGTAAATTCATCCCAAAGCGAATACCAAAATTGTCTATGAGTGTGAATTTATCAACGGGATGCGCACGGACCCCGAGTCCGTAAACACTGCCCTCCGCACTCAAAAAAAAAAAAAAAGAAGGAAAATATAGACCAGTTCCGAAAACTGCGCACTAAAGAGATAAGGGTTGTTAATATAAATAATGCATAATTGACTACGACTTAATATTATTAGCGAAAAAAAAAAAGCTTTTTAAAAAGAGAAAAAAATACTTTAAGGTTTTGAAGTGGTGACATGAACGCCACCAAATATATATCAATAGGAGAGAGTTTATAGATGCCAGGTATGGTGAGTAAGATCAGTGAACCATAGATTGCTGGATCGAGTCCTTATCAAAGAATCTTTATTTTTTCTTTCCCTATCTGCACACTGTAAACAAGCAAAAGATATTTAATTAGCAACCTCAACACCGAACTGATCTAACATAGGTTTAGTGTAAAACCCGTGATTCAGAGCCTGTGCTAGTTAACACCGGCCTCCACTGGATTGAATACACAAAAGTGGTAGTCATTCTCGAGCCACCGTTCTATGTTCAAGTTGTGTTGAATTAACCTTTTAAAATCTAATTTACCTTTAGTTAGATGCCAGTTAATGAACGTAATCATTTCTAGCCAATTCTTAGTGGTTTTCTAACCAAACTGTACACAAACATGTCTATAGCAAATACTCTACTTAATAAACGGCCTGAGCCTTAGATGCCTAAAGGCCATAAATAAAATTAAAAAAAATACTTAAGGGAAAGTTACACAGCAGAATGTCTTGGCATTTCTCCTATCCTGTAACATGTGTTTCTTATTTTTTTAAATACCTCAATTTCGAGTGAATAGAAAAACTTGCAATTTGGCAGCGAAGTAGTTAGTGTAATTTCAAAATGAATCATTATTTCACATTTATTGTTTACAAAATCCAAAAATAAGATAATCTTATCTCTGATAAAAGCAAATCACCGGAAAACACAACTGATTGGTTTTAATTCTTACCCGATTTCAAAATAAGTTCTCAATCTTTTATTTTTTTAACTCTGGCAACACTTTTCAGTAATGTTACTGGAGAAAATCAGTAACTTTTCGGTTTATATGAGAACATACATTACAGGGAAGAGTTGTCACGAAATGTGTGTACAGACTGCATTATTATTATTTAAACTAGTACTGCATGAATGAATGGTATAAAACATTTGTGCAAAAACTGAATTTTACAATAACATAGCAACACTGATAAATAGAGTGCTTATGGGCTGGGAACCATGCACAATTTGGTGCATGTACGTTGAATGGTATAGAAGCCTTTGTGAAAATTGAATTTATAATTAGGTCGCAACACTGGCAATGTCGGATAGATGGGGTTCTGTAAACCCTGCACATAAGAATTTTTTTTAAGGGTTTCGAGTAACAATCATCCTAAGGGGCAGTTCTACAATCGACTGCTAAACTTCTACTCAGCGCTAAGTTGAAGCCAACTCTCATTTCGCGTACTCCCATTGGTCAAAATCAGACTTGGCCTCTTCTTAGCGCTGACTAGAAGTTTAGCGGTCGATTGTAAAATTGACCCTAAATATCTGGCGCAGATACATTGAATGGTTTAAAACGTTTCTGCAAAAATTGAATGTTTCAATAAGATGGCAAAACTGACAACTGGCGTGCTTGGGGGGCTGAAGATCTTCACAGTCGATGAGTAATCATGCCCAATTTAGTACATATATGTTAAACCAGTATACAACAACAAAAACGGCACGCATACAACCCTTGAAATGGTTGAGAACGTTTTTCTCTGAAAGATTGAACTCTCTAGGCTTGAATTTGTAGGAGCAGCATTGAAATTTCGTGCAACGATACAAATACATTAGACATATACAGAGGTAGTGCTGCCATATCTTGTTGGAGAACTTGGCTTTGCACTAACCTTTTAAAAATATATGAACATAAAAACGTTGACATAAGCGGGAATCGAACCCCGGTGTCACGACCAGTGACCCGATGCCCCACCGTCTATGCTACGCAACCGCTAGTCAACGCTTTGGAAAGATGGTTTATCGTTAATCACGTACTTCAGCTAAAAGATGGCAGCACTGCCAGATGACGCTACTTTCTTTATAATTTTCTATGGCGAGTCATTCTGTTTTTTCTTTGAGGAGGCGGGCTTTGCTAAAAACAATACTCAAATTCTGAAGATTAACGAAATAATGGTATACAGATATATTAAATTATAATAATTGTTATGTATAATTCCTAAATATGTTCCTATTTTTTTTTTATAATATAATTATTTTTCCCAGTTCGATAACTTTTTGTTTTACGTCATAATTGGATATAAGACGAAGAAATGGGTTTGGAATCAAACCGCAACACAATAGCATTATCGAACCGAAGTGCTAATAGGGATGAGACGGAGAAAGAAAAACAAACACGCAAAGAAGAAAAATCCACAAGAATACTAGTTGTGTGTTGAAAGCAAACATCCAAACCCTTTCTTCTTGTTTATGCCTTTCTATTTGCCTCATCCTTCCTTCCATAAAATCTTCAGGATCCAAAAGAAAAGAAATGTTTTTATTTTCCAGCTCCTTTTAGGGTTGCCAAGTCGTACAACGAAAAATATATTAGCTGCCAAATGTGAGAAAATGGTGCATACTACACGATATTACCCATAGACTTAGGAATAGAAAAGAGAGAGCTTTCATGACGTCACATGAAGCCAAATTTACGGTTCAGTGGCAGCCATATTGTGTGACCCCATTAGAGTCCCTTTATACCGAGTACTGTGGGTCACACGGTGGCCTTTCTGAAACGCACATTTCTGTCGTGTGACTACAACACATTTAACATTTTACAGTTATCAGTTCTCTGCAAAACAGCCCCCTTTTCAAACAACGATAGCTAATTTATCATCTCACATACGCGCTTCTCATTAACAAAGGCAATACTCGGTATAGAGGGCCTCTAAATACAGGGTCAGTCAATGTTGAAAATGCCTCGTCTCTTCACTTCTCTTGCCAAGGAAACAGCCTCATGCTACATCTATTCTATTTTTAACTCTATGGTATTGCATGATGTTAGTGTAGCAATTTCAACACCAGGGGTTCAGGTCCACAGCCGGAGAAGTTGGTTCGGTAGACTTGCTAGGTGGCCCGGCCGGTTTAGTGTTTTGTCCCAGTGAGACAAGACGTATTGGAATGTACGTGTATAACTCAAGCAATAATCGACGCCATTATTTCGAGGTTATTGCTCACGGAATATGAACATGCTTCTATGCCTTTGTCAATTCTGATGTTTCTATTGTATACGTTTGTTTTGAGTTCTCTTTAGGCTTTATAACAGTAAATAAACCTTATATTGCAAGTTATGCGTCTCATTGCACGGAATGAAAATTTTAGAAAAAACGCGCACTGCAAATTTTCATTGCTAATCTACGTATTGGCATTCGCTGTGTGAAGTGTCCCGCTTTTGAGCTTGAGAAATTTGGCAAGTCTATGCTTGGGGGACCCGTTTCTTCTAAAATGATCTTGTCCCACGTTTGTGTGAGTGTGTAAACAGAAGCCAAAGTAATATATCCTGACCTATGTGCCCCGCCTCACTGTTTTCCATGCCCTGCTTACTGTTTGTGGCTGTCGGCTTCATATATTCCGTTGACATATAGTTAGACACGTTTTACATATACTGTATAGGCCTTATATTAATACAAATTAATACGTTGTCAGTGATGTAATATAACAAGTAATACCCCCAAATATGTGTTTAATCCATGTTCATGATTGAGGAGATTCTGTACAAAAAACATTTCGTTGTGACGTAATTGAAATTGTGCGGGAGATAACCATATCGAAGTCATCTCACTTGTCAGCTGAGCTCCTGAATAATAATCTCTGCTTAGATTCATTCTTTACGTACAACTTTGATTATGGTTGACTAAACCGTCACGGTATACGTCATTACATGTCGAGACATTACGTCATTTGAGATATGTCACTTTAACTTTGAGCTCCCTATTGCTCCCAATCTACGGATGGTTCAAAATTTCTCCAATGAAACCTCCCGAAATCTGTCGCATTATTTCTGGGACATACTGTATAACTAATTTAAAATCACACTACCTTTTTGCCTGTTAGTAATTAGGTAAATCCTAAGAACTCACTCTTACTCAGCACGTAAAATAAAGTACTTATTAACATGAATTAAAGCACTGAACTTGATTCGTTTTAGTGAGCCATCCCTTCCGTGTACTCAGCCAAAATAACAGGATTAAAATATCTGGTTGGATCTATCAGATACTCAAATATTGGAAGACTGGCAACCCGGGCTGTTTCCCCCATTTAGTGCCGTTTTTTTTTTTCCTTAGTAAATATACGATGAAACCAAAGCACGGAGCGAATAAAAAAGGCAATAAGAAAGAAAGGAATAGGGTCAGAGAAAGAATAAAAGAAGATCAAACAGCAGGAACAAGAAGAATACAAAGAAGCATGACAAACAACCCAAACTGAAGAATATCCGGGATCTCTTCCAGATCGATCCAAAGAAAAAGGATAACACTCTCTATCCACGACCAATCTGAGCACAACAGCAGAGAGTGGGATGAGAAAGGGGTAAAGACTAAAGAAATGAAACAAGGGTCATGTATTCACTGCAGGGTTACGGCCAATTGGGCTACCTGTAAACCGATTTGGCTATCGATTTTTGGAGTTGAGCGACGCGATTTTTTGGGCTACTAGTAAATCTTGTATTTAACTTGGGCGAAATATTGTTAATTTTTTTTTAATTTAAAATAATGTTAATTACAAAAGTTGTTGTGGCATATTTTTAATTATCATGCACTTAGCCGGTACAGTATTAAGTATTAAGTATTAAAGTATACGCTATTTTTCAAGTTCTATTTAAGTTCTGCTTGCAGGAAAACAAAAGTTAACCACGATACTTTCCTCAGTTGTGCCTGAGTACGGATTTGACAGAATTAGCCACGTAAATGCCGGGATAGTACCTTAAAGCTAACCTAGCCGATATACACTGAGCTACTGGCAGTTGAAATCCGCTACTTTTTACCTTTGCTTCGGACATCTGGCAACCCTGATTCACTGTCACCAACTTACCCATCCAGAACTCTCGTTACTTCGCTTCATAACCATTCTCGTGACGTACATGGTAGACCAAAGAAATTCTGTTCCCTTTCCACTTCTTTTGCACAATCGAGGACAAAATAGACGATTCTATAATAGTGGCGGCTCGTGGTTTAAAGATCAGTGGAAGTACTAGTTAGTAAAACACACACACGTCAACACTCAGTCAATCCCTGTTTATGAATCCCTGTTTTGGTTTAGCTGAATTACCCGTAATGTCACTTATCGACCTGAGCATCTTGACAGATTAGCTCATATCTTGTACGTCTTTTGCAATTTGCACGTATCAAACGACTCAAGTTTTTACCATTTCCGTCCAGCAGTTTTTTAAACATACAGGTATGTGAACAAATACGCAGTGGTAGAGTGGGGAAAATATTAGTACCAATGCGCTTGATTCACGAGCCACCCACGATGGAACATAACCTTCGTTTCTTTCCCTATCCAAGGTACATGATCTGCACATCTTAATCGTCGTGATTTCATAGCTCTTACAATATCGAGTGAATGGTACAGCCCGTGGAGTTCTTCATTATGCAGTCTCCTCCATTCTCCGCTCATTTCATCCCGTTTAAGTCCGTATATCTCTCTCTCAAAACGCTATTTTCAAACGCTCGCAATTCGTGTTCATTTGCAAGGGCCGTACTCCAACTTTGGTAACCATAAAGTATTACCGGCAGAATAACAGTTCTGTGTATTCCCTGTTTCAACTTATTTTGTATTACTTGTGAGGTTCGAAGCTGCTGGAGTGAACAGAAACACGCCTGATACTGACTTTTATTTCTTCCGTGACCTCATTTTTGCTTGTTATAAATGCTCCCGAGTATTAAAACTTGTTAATTTTTTCTATGAACTCATTCTTAATTGTTATACTTCTGTTCCCTTTTACCTAAGTATTTTAGCTTGTTTTCTCAACGCTCACCTGTAAACCTATCTCCTCGCAAACCAGACCATTAGTGTTACTTTGTAGTGCATCTATATCGTCCCCTATTCACTCTAAATCATCCCTGCAAACGAACAGCTGGTTCAAACCATTTAATATTAGTCCCTTTTTGTACTCTTTTTTGTTTCCAACCTGCTGCGAATCTCGAAATTATCTGACGTAAGTATTCTGCTTATGCGATCACCGAGACACATCCTCACTATCTGAATAAGTTTTCTCGAAATTCCAATTCGTACCAGGCTATTGTACTGTTTTCCCCTTTTGACAGCATCATATACTTCCTTAAAGTAAATGAAGAATAGATAGACTTATCACGCTTCCCCAATTCTGACTGCGCTAAAACTAATGGATTTTTGTGCAGAGCACGTGATTTTGAATCTATCCGCTAGGTAGCTCTGCCATAGACGTCATATTCTACTATGACGTCTATGGCAGAGCTACCTAGCGGATAGATTCAAAATTACGTGCTCTGCACAAAAATCCACTAGTTTTAGCGCAGTCAGAATTGGGGAAGCGTGATCTATTATGAGGTCTATGGTACGAGTCAAGATTTATCAATTTTTATAAACCGGAATTATTAATAAGGCCCTCCATTTCTTTGAAGTTTCTCCCTTCTTCATATAGCACTTATCTATTTATAGAATATACCACTCCGGCATTAGTCTGGTGTGACAGCAAAATGCCTGCAGAAACCTTAGTCAGGATGGTTGTCAGCTAGGATGTTCCTAATTCAAAAGTAAGCTATTGTCACTCGCTTGTTATATATTTTCTTGTGTTATGTAACAACAAGCGAAAGGTAAGTTGTTCGGCGTTGTTCCACCAATATTTCTGCATTTCTTGCAGATATGTTCTTTGGCTCGGCACCTCGTACTGGGCTTAGGCTTTCCTAACAGTTTTGGTTGCAACAGGGTATGCACGTAGTCGATGTGATTACTCGCCAGCGGATTAGCAGCTTTATCAGGTTTCCGGGATGGAAGTACCCTAATTCCTAATTGCAAGTACCCGAAGTACTGTAAGCTACTTATAGGTCTAATCACAGAAATCTATAACAGTATAGATTGGAAGGCCTAAGCATTCCAAACAATAGACCATGAGATTCTGATTACTAAACTTTCTTATTTCTATAACTTCTCACCGTTAGCCCTATCATGGTTCAGATCCTATCTCTCACATAGAAAGCAAAGGATTATCACCAGCGACACACATTCAAACTGGATACCTGTTCCATGTGGTGTCCCACAAGGCAGTATTTGAGGACCACTTCTTTTTTCTCTGTATATAAATGACCTGCCTAAAAATATTCTAGGCAGCAAATATCACTTATATGCTGATGACGTTCAACGCTATATCTCGTCCGGCCCATCGATCATAGTTACTTCACTCCAGTACTTAAAATCCGATATTACAACCATCTGTTCATGGGCACGTGAAAATGGATTAGAAGTTAACCCATTGAAATCAAAATGTATTATAATCGGATCACGGAAGATACTTTCCACCTTTAATACCGTAAACATCACTGGCCTCGATGTAAATGGCGTTATAGTTCCTTTAAGTGAAAGCGTAAACGACCTTGGTCTATGTATAAACAAACAACCTGGACAGAACATGTGAACAACCTTTGCAGAAAAACGTATGGCGCATTACATTCTCTTCGCCGCTTAAAAATTTTCCTTCCTGAATCCATCAAAGCCACTTTAGTGCAATCCCTTGTAATATCACAAGTAGATTACTGTGATGCTGCTTACATGGACCTTACTGAGGACCTAGCAAAGCGCTTACAGCGTATACAGAATGCCTGTGTCCGCTTCGTCTTTAACTCAAAGTACTTCGACCATTTATCACACTATTATAATAAATTGGGCTGGTTTGATCTTCGCACGAGACGCCGTCAACGTGCTCTAAATTTACTTTATAAATTAGTCACAACGAAACAACCGTCATACTTGTCATCCAGGTTCAAATTTCTGTGACACTCACTCTTTAAACACCCGCTCTAAAGAGAACACGGTACTCTCAGTGCCAAATCATAAATCAGAGTACTACTCAAAATCTTTCGCTGTGTATACTACTAGAGCTTGGAACGAAATCCCTGTACGCATCAGGGACTCAGGTTCTCCATTAACATTTAGACGTAAACTTAATTGTTTTATATCCCAGTCACAATTTCCTCTGACTCACTAGACATCCAGGTGTACAGATCAACACCATTATTATTTTTTTCTCTCGAGTTAGTATAGGTAGTGTTTTTCTTTCTTTTAGTTTTATGAATGTAATATTATATATTTCTTCACTTTTAATTGTAGTTGATGTATGAATTTTAGTGTCAACTTTTTGTTTGTTTTGTAGTGTTCAATAATTCATTTTGTAGTGTTTAATTATTTATATAATATAAATTTTGTGTAGAATGTTCAAATGGTTGAGTGAAAGAAAAGGTTATGCCTTAACTCCGCCATTCTAAATAAGAATAAATGAAATGAAACAGTACGTACACTATTATCTAGTCAAAACAGATCCCAATCTGGGTTTCGGATATGTGAATCTCGGATGTAGTCATTCGGATAGGATTTGGGTAAAAGTTCGTTTCTGAGAGGAGGCATCTTGGAAACTAATGACTGCGGTTCATTCGAGACGAGGAAACCATTAAGTTTGTAAAACAGGCAAACATCCATCCATGTGCCAGCGTGGGTTTAAACCCAGAACCTTAGTCCGCTGGTCTAACGTCTCAGCCCACACGACCACAACAATTGAAAGATAGGATTACGCAGAAAAATCCAGTGAGTAGATGGTAAATGTTATGTGCAAATATTAGCATAAAAAGGTGTCACATTACATAACATACATTTAACAAATCTGAAATCGATATATCATAAGAAAATCAGAATTGAATTGCATTTACAGATTAGGCATCTTTAGCTCAGGTCGGGATTGAGTAGGATCTAGTTTTTAAGTCCCATCCTGGAATCTGATGTGACTGAGGAAAACCCTGGAAAATGTCAGGGTGACCCTCCTCTAGTTCCGAACACAGGACCTTCAGAAGGCGAAATCAACGCTCTACGAACTGAGCTACGGCCGCTAAGTAGAAGAACATTGGAGAAAGTACACATAAAAAAGCCGTCTAGCGAGAGAAGCCACTGCATCACCTGGATACATTTCTTCAGTAGCTAGAAAGTATAGTCCTTAGAGATATTTTTTACATACCCAGTCTCCTTCTCTTGATAATTTCAACAGTGGTAAACTCTTTTCCGAGTTTTACTGACTTCTAAGACACCCTGTCAAACTGGCCATCTTTTGACAGTTCCTCTGGAACTTACTTCAGAGGTAGTGTGTGTGTTGGAAGAAGGAAGGGGTGAAAAATGATTTACTGGATTTGGACCTCAGCCAAATCTCTCTCTCGCTCGCCTGTGACAATTTTGTTCTCAAGATGGAGTGCTGCTACCTCTAAAATTCAATAAAGCGGCTACAAATGAGAAGATTAAATGACATTTTTTTCTACAAGTGGACAGCCCCCCCTCTCCCCCTACAGAATGTAACATTTTCTCGATAACTAGAGAAAGACAAATTCCTTTGTCAAAATCAAGAAAAGAAACAGTTAAGATTGATTGACTCAAAAGTTCACTTTTCTGTCTCCACAAAAAAATTCCGATGAAAAAGCCAACTACCTCGGTTCATACAAGATAGTTTCCTTTGTCTTTATTATTATTATTATTATTATTATTATTATTTTGAATTTGAATTTATTTTTAAGGCCTTTTAGGGAACCTTGGTTTAGACCGGATGGATGATGATGAGATGAACTGGTGGATTGAAGAAACTGGGAGGGAACGGGAGAATCCCGAGAAAACCGACGCACACGTTTGTCCACCACAAAGCACACTGACATGACAACGGATCGAACTGACGACCCCTAGCACCAGAGGAGTGTTCTACCAACCACTGAGCCACCGTGATTATGATTATTATTTCATGGCGGAGATAAACACAATATGGATAATTATAGAACAGTATCGGTATTAAATGGATTCAAAACAGCGTTTGAGACTATAATCACCGAGCATCTTCAATTTCATTTAAAACTAGTCATGATTATCAATACAGATTCCTACCAGGGAAATCTACTATCTCAAACGTATGTTATTCTACAGATATTATACAAGAGCGTATGAACTCGAAAGCTCTGTGTGACGTTATATATATCCTAAATATGTGAATTGTTTTCTGACTATTTAAGCAATAGATTCTTTCAAGTTAAGGTAAATAATACAGTCTCTTCATATGTCTATATTTTAAATGGTATACCACAGGGATCACTTCTGGGACCTTTACTATTCAATGTATATATAAACGATCTCTGTACAAGGGTATCTTTTTCTTATCCTTTATTGTATGTTGATGACTTGAAACTCATCCAAGATACCAATAATCATCAAGACACAAGCAAAGCTTCAGCATGATATTAATCGAATCGTTGGTTGGTGTAACAAACAAAAAGTCAGGTTAAATACCCTTAAAAGCACTTATAACCAAGACGGATACTACTCTTTAAGAGATTTAGGTGTATTATTTGATGAAAAACTTAAAATTTACTAAACATATTGAAAGAATTGTAAATGTTGATTGGATTTATATTTTATCAATGGGCAGAATTAAAAAGAAGGTAGAACTTTTATAATTTTATATAAAACTTTAGTTGGACGCAAATTGGAATACGCTGCAATTATCTGGAAACTGGAGGCAGTTCAAAAATGTTTTATACGATTACTTTGTACTCTGTGTAGAGATTTTAATCTTGGTTCTTTACATGTATGACGGCAAATCATGGCTAACAAATATACTGAGTGTATAGCAAATTTCTACTAGAAAGCATTTGAGTTCAAAGTTCAACGCACTCTACTAAAGGACATCATAGGGAGTTAGGTACTAGGGAATCCAAGGACGGTATATTAAGAAATTTATTGATGATGTATAACAATTTAGCACCTACATTTTACTGTACAGGACTTAATTTTTAATTACATCAGTATTCCTTTATCCGTTTTAATTATGTGACGTAGTAATTTTATCGTTGATTTTACACTGTTTAACTATGAACTGATTGCACTGATGTAAACATAATATTGGCCATACTTAATGAAGATTTATTGTAATTGTATATATTTACTCTGACCTAGTGTTGTATTAGCTTTGTAAGGTGTTCACAACACTTTAATAAATTATTATTATTATCGGACCGCGGTGGCTCAATGATAGAGCGCTCACGTCTGGTGCTAGGGGTCGTCGGTTCGATCTCTCCTCATGCTATGTGGGTTTTGTGGCGGATAAACACCGTGTGCGTGGATTTTCTAGGTGTTCTTCCGTTTTCTACCACTTTCCTCATTACACCAATTCATCCTATCATGATCCATCCGGCCTGAGCCAAAGTTGCCTAAAGGCCTTAAAAATTAAACTCAAATTCAATATTAATACTAAATTATTATTAATATTATTTGCACGGTAGAGGTAATATTAACGACACACTTCCGTGGTCTAGAAGTAACGCTCGCGGACTTCGGAACGGTAGTGGGGTGGCATGGAAGTTCAAGTCCTATTGAAGGTTATCCCGACTAAAGTTTTCCACGGCTATTGTTGAAAAAGTATCTGGACTAAGGCCTTGGACGCCATCTTCCCCATTCCCGAAAAAAGGTCGCCATCATCTCTTCAACTTGTGACGGGTTTAGACCAGAACTTTGTATTTTCTACCATAAAAATAAATAAAACAATAACAGTAGCATTCTATAACCTAATGATGTAACCTATCCGAAAGTTTGCTTTCGCACGGCTACACCACTCAACACGCCATGTTTGATTTCTTTCCTCTTTCAAAAGAGACTATTTTTCATGTTGTCTGAGGACTTCAATCTCAAGTTCAACCCTCATTTTTGCAACACCCTGTATACAGAATAACCATTGTTCATAAGTGTTCAACCTATGAGACCATACGCACAGATGTTGTAAGAATATTCTACATAACCTTTGATTTCTATGACCACATCTTGCTTCTCTACCTCTTGTTAGCCATAAGTAGATGCCCCTACTCACAAAATCCATACATATTAAATTCACGTGTATTCTACAAATATTGAGGCTACATTTTCTTTTCTCTATTGCGAGAATGCTAATCTTTCGTTATTAAAAACACAGAAAATAAACATATTTTTTTCACCTCCTTTCAACTTTATAAATAACACTTTATCATCCAAATAGAATTTCAAACATATAATCCTGTCTTTATACAAGATATACGAGCTGAGGGAAATTTTAAAGATGATGGAATACCCTTAAGACGTAGAGTATTGTTACAACTTCAGTACAAAGACGTTATTTTTTCGAAAGATATTCTTTTTTTTTTTTTAAAAAAAAAGAGCTTAAGAGGAAGAGAGAAAGAGGCTTAGAAATCAACTACAGTAGATGATGGAAGACTTTCTGTACACAGATTGTGCTGCACTCAAGTGGCGAAACTCTGAAACTGCTTGGTATTGGAAGTAGCCTGTGCTCTACTGTTAAAGTAAATAATAGCATAATCTTATCTAAAGACAGCAGCTCTACAAGAAATGTATTATATAGTAAAAAAAGAAACGCTTTCATTCAACTAAGAAGAAAATGCCAATAAAATTATTAGTTGTTAAAAAGACAACTTTAGTTTATGAAGATAAGAAAAAAATCGCCATAAACAAAGTACATCGTCTTTTTCTCAAAGATTATTCACTGAAGCCATAGTATTAACAGGACTGCGGAGTCGGTACACAGAAGCTTCGACTCCGACCTTTATAAAATTTGTAATAGGTACTTCCTTACGTAAATTGGTAAACGCAAAGTACAATCAAGGAGAATCATCAGGCTAATTTTAGAACCTTGCTAAATAAATATTAAGCTTGTTATTTGAAATGTCATATTGGTGTACAAAATGGTGGAAGTTATAACTGAACATAGCACCTCGTGTCTAGAAATAGTTTAATAATCGACGTTGTAGTTGGACGATTATTATAACATAAATTAAAATAGTTTTTATTTATTAATTTAAAGTGAGTTTTGATGTAGAAGTAGTCGTTATTATCTCTCGAAACATGCAACTTAAAGAAGGGAAGAATATCACTTATGCGGACATTGCCATTCATAATCATTAAGGTGGCTCAGTGGTAGAGTGCTCATCTCTGGTGCATGGGGTCTTCGGATCGATCCTGGCTCATACCATGTGCGCTTTGTGGTGGACAAACACCGTGTATGTGAGTTTTCTAGGAGTTCTCTCGTTTCCTCCCACTTTTTTTCCATTCCATCAATCCTTTCATCATCATCCATTCGGCCTGAGCCAAAGTTGCCTAAAGGCCTTAAAAATAAAATTCAAATGAATAATTTTGAAAGGAGTTTAAGGTTCCAAAGTTTACGGCGGGTAGGGAGGTAATTTCATTGAAGGTAGGACCAGTTTTGAATAGGGATTAATATAACCTAAAATGATAAGTAAAGTGAATTCAATCGACTCCGTATCTTTGAAATTGGAAATATATAATTGCATTTTTTATTATCCACAATAAGTCAACAACTAACCGCTAATACAACTGCCTCGCGAGGGGGGTCTTTTTCGTAAATAGATGCATATGCTTTTAACCAAGGATTAACTCAGAAGCCAGCGAGAACTCCTACTAAGCCATAATCCTATGGGAAATTTTAATTTTTAACGAATTATGTTCCAATTTGCATTTAGCAGGAGTCGGAGTCGGAATTGTTTTCACGACTCCGACTCCAGCAAGGCAAAAATTGTTTCGACTCCCGACTCACTCCGATTCCACAGCCCTGATTATTAACCAGGAAACTCATTGCTGAAACTATATTTACTGCCTTTACAACATACTAAGGCTACTAAAGCCCTCATGTGATGCACTGTCTTGTGAGAAAGGGAAAGTAGCGATCCTGCTCTTTTATCAAGATGCCATCTGATCCATTTGAGGCCTCCGAAAACTATGCATGTATTGCTGGGCGAAGTCTCAATATGCACAAATAACACTAATTTATGTTCATACACGTGCAGAAAAGTTCAAGACTAAATGCACAAGGAAAACTTAACTCTGGGATTATCCTTCTGCACGGCAATGCCAGTTCGCATATGTTCAACATCCACTTAAGGACAACGGAAAGCAATGTGACGGGAAGTCATGAAACATTCTCCATATAGCTCGGACCTATCAGACTACGTCTTGCATGTTTTTGGACCATTGTAAAAGCCTCTAATGGGGGGGGGGGGGGGGGGGGTTAGTAGTTATTTAGGTTGGAGGTAGAGACTCAGGTCGCAAAGAAATTGGTTTCAGGAAGAACTCAAGGTGTGTAATGCCGCAATGCTCATCGAAATTTATTTGGGCCGCAATGTGCAGCTATGCAACATCCCCAATAAGGGCAGAAATTACCATGTTTAGTCTAAAACCGACACATATCTAACAGATAACGTCCCTCTGCCATCAATATTCCGTGGACATGTATAGGGAAGATAGCGACCAGGACCTTAGTTCAGGTATAATCCCGGCATTCGCCTGGTGAAACTGTGGTAAATCTTAGAAAAACTTAGTCAGGATGATAGGTAACAGGGTTCGAACCCACCCGAAGTAGTCTACGGAATACAACAGCCGGTTAGTTCATTTCCATATGGGCCTGTTTATGCTATACTACACGGAAAAGGATGAATTCAGCTTCTGACCATTTTCAATTGAGAATATGCTTTAATGGCTTTAGAAGGGATGGACGTGAATAGCATCAGACAATTAATGTATGAATTTACTATGCGAAATGATTGAATGTCACCAACCGCTAATGAAAATGCATTCAAATATGAACAAAACTGGCTTCTATAGGCTCCTTCATCCCTCCCTCGTTGTTCCTCCGTTCTCTGAACTTCATTCAGTATTCAGAAGTTCTGAATGGAACCATAAAACTGTTATATTATTTTTAAAAAGAAGAAGCAGTAGAGGAAGGTAATTGAAACATTGTACCAATATTATTAACACTTGAAAGCTTTTCCCACATGGAAACCACAATAATTGTAGACACAGTAGTAGCCTTCCATTTCTGGTTCTCTAATATTAAACTGTCTAATGTTCCGTGGACGGTTGCATGAGCGTCAGTGTGTGTGCTCGTGTATTTCCGGCTTAATTTTCATTCTCATGTTATGGAGCGAAAGAGGAAGCGACATAGCCTCAAGCCCGTCATATGCGTATACTTATGTAATGGTATTATGGCCATAGAAATAGCAGCCACTAACACACAATTAAACTAATGGGATCATAATTTTTAGTATTAAAGTAGAAAAAGGTAAAAAAAAAAAAAAAAAACTTTCTGGTGTTTCTCGAATAGACTGGAGTAAATATATGAAAAACTTTTCAACTATGTTTGCTTCAAACATTACACTACGAAGTAAAGCCCAAAGTTCTTTTCATCTAGGAATTGAATTGTACTTATGGAGATTACGTATCTTTGACTTAGACCTAGAACAGTGGTTCTCAACGTATTTCACTCGGGTCCATCATATGACGTGACACGAACTACTAGTAACTATAGGTACAGCGTGCGTTTTTTTTGTTTTAAAATAATTATTGAGGGAAATTATTTGAATTACTATAGCCAGCAAAACCACAGAAGTTTTGTAGAACACTTATAACAATTTTCCTCCCTTAAACAGGTGTGTCGCTGCACACTATGTAGACAATTACTGGTCTAGAAGTTACGTAGTCAAAGTATTATAGGCTGATGCAAAATTTCGTACTTTTTTTTATCTCTCTGGAAAAAGTGTTTTTTTTATTTAACATCCATCTGATGGGGGAGAAAACGAAGATTATATTCTATCCTGGTTGGAAGACCGGATGGAAGGAGACCATTGGGAAGACCGAGACGTCGTTGGGAGGACAATATTAGAAGAGATCTTCGAGAAGTAGGTGTTCCTGATGAAAACTAGCCTGATATTGCCCAGGATAGAATCCAATGGCGAACGTTTGTTACTGCGGCGATGAACTTGCGAGTTCCTTAAGCCATAGAGTGAGTTAGTTTTCTGGTATGAACAAACGATAGATATTTGTCTGCATTGTCTATGAGTGTCTGGTAGGCCTAACGGTTGGGGCAGTTTTTTTTAACTCTATGCTTGAAGAAATCTGGTTGTTTGGGATTAAGAATTCGCTACGCCAAGTTTGAAGAACAGTTGCCTTATCAAAGGAGACTCCTAAAAATATTGGATAGAGAGCGGAAACGGTGGAAATCTCAGGGAGCTAGATCAAGGGAATAAGGGGGATGTGAAATAATCTCGAAACTGAGCTCTTCGGTACCTGCTTTTGTCATGTTAGCCAAGTGCGGACTAGGATTATCATGATGTAAGATCAACTGGTGCAGTCTATTTTTCGCTCAAACAACGTGGTATCCATACGCCCATTTCTTGAACCCCTGCTCATGAAATGAGAATGTCGCACCACCCAATACTAGTTATGAAAACAAGGTCCTGAAGAAAAACAAACTTGATGTTCAGCTGTACCATGTTAGTTATCAAATATATCATAATGGATAGATATATTTTAATCAATCTAAAACTGTTCATTTGGGATGGGGTAGGAGCGATACTTCAGGATTACATATTGTATGAGGACCAATTTGCTTTCCATAGTTGAGATTTTGGTGCTTCAATTTATGTAGCCACCGAGACGCCGTAGCTCAGTGGTAGAGCGTTGGCGTGGCATTCGGGAGGTCGTGGATTAGATCCCTGCGGCCGACCATCCTGACTGAGGTTTTTCCAGTGTTTTTCCTTAGTTACACCAGGTAAATGACGACACCTTTCCGGATCCTTTCCCTATCCCGGCCTGAGCCTTAGATGACTAAAGGCCATAAATAAAATTCAATTCAATTGTAAACGGAGCCGTTGCAACTCTTCAAAAGGACAATGGTAAACTTTTTTATATATATATGGATCACCCGTCACGATTACCCTTCACGTTCTAGTTAAAAGGCACCCATGCCCCTGCCGGGATTCGGACCCGGGACCTTCGAGTCGTGGGCCTAACGCCTTAGCCTGCACGGCTACCCGGTCGGCATTGAATCGGACAATACGTGAAGTAATAGAGAACTATGGGTGGCAGAACAATCATGGTAGGAATTAAAAAGCCTGCACGCAGTTGACTATCATGTGTTATTTTTCACAATAGCTCCTACAAGCGTTGGTTACACATCATAATTTCACCATTGTGTGTATGATTATGATAACGGAGTAGAAATGCTAACTGTTCGGAGGAAAATAGAAAGCCTCTGAAATGTATACTTGGGGGTATTAGTAGAATACGAAAATTAAGGGATCCCCTGTGTTCTTCTTGCATTAAAACAAATAATAATAAGTTTAACCGGTTCTATTTTCAGAATTTCGTTGTCACGTTGAGTACTTCTGTAAAGTCATCACTGCAAGACACAATGTACATAGGGGAGAGTCATACAGCAGCTTCCCTAACATGATTTTAAATGGGATAGGCTCGCTCCTTGTTGCATTCTGCAAGACGCGATAAGTGTAGAGCCCTTCCGTAACCGTAGAATCATGACTGTATCGGTACAGGAAATATTGTAGGTGCTGAGCAAAGGTAGGGAGTGAATGAAAGCAAACCCGTATAATAAAAATCTAACCTGACTTTACTTAACCTAGCCTATTTTTGTTAATTGTGTAAGATATTGAAAATGCCAAAGGATGAAAATCAGCATAATGAAAAAATCTAATCTGACTTTACCTATCCTACATAAAACCGTGAATTATATGAAGTGTAGAAAATACAAAATGGAGCAGTTATTCATAAGTTCTAAGACAAAAGTAGTGTTGTAAAAAATAGAAAATACTTGATCTGGGCGGGAATCGAACTCCGGTACCCTTTGGAAATATTTTTTTATCCTTCATCACGTATTTGAGCAAGTGGCAGATAGATGGCAGTGCAGTAAGGTGACGTTAGTTCCTCCAATAATTACTGCACGGAGAAGATCCTATGAAATCAACTATCTGAATTAATTCGTCATGGCATGGTTTGTATACACCTAACACCGTCTCATGAAACCATTTAAGTTTGCAACTGTACAAGAAAAATGGTACATTTAGCAACTACAGTAGTTCCATTTCTTTTTGCTCAATTAAATTAGAGTTACGAATTCTTGCATAACCTCTTGTACGATATATCGAGATTTTATGACCAGTTATTAATCAATAAACCGGAAGTTCGGAGGCTCCCGGATCAATTTACCGGAACTAATACTTGAAGTTAACACGTCATCATGGAATTCTGGCTTTGTAAAAAGAAGAAGAAGAAGAAGCACAGGATGTTATCTGAAAGTGACATACATTACAGGAAATAAAAGAAATACACTTATGATAAAAAAAAAAGCACTCACCTTTTTGTTTTCTTTAACGTGATACGGAAACTAAAAGCTACATGTTCACACGCGAGTCACTCTCGTCAGAACTGTACGTGGATGTGTTACAAAAAAAATGTAGACGGATCTAATGCAAGTCAATAGTACACTGAACCAACTGCTCCCAATCGTCATCTCCGCCTACACAGAGAGAGAAAGAGAGAGAGACAGACATGATGACGATTGTTTCACAAAATTCCGTGAAGATTCCGTAATCTACTGGAAGTGAAAGTCTCACGACTTCTAGTGTTGTTTTGATTTTCCACGCTTTTAAAAAATAAACTTAGTGTGTGCTTTCTAGCTATTTTAGATTCCTAAAAAGGAAGAGAAATAAACATTTGTTACGTACTAGTAAACCAAAAGTTGTATACGTTATTTCACAGAAAGAGCTATTCTCAGAAAACTATGTTAAAAAAAAATAATAATAATAACTTCCTATTCTAAGATACTTTTTCATTTTGTACACAAAAAAGCCTACTTAGTTTGTATCCTGCTTCCTGTTGCATATGTATTAACACAAGTTTCGTGAGACCACTGTGTACATTTTTTACACTGCATCCATATCTAAGACATCCCATTTGAAGTCGCACAATTTTAACTTGTTTTCAAACGTACTCGTAACTATACATTTTATTGCGACAAAAAGATTTGCTAGAGTTCTGTTTATCTACTAGCCAAAAATTATGGCTGTTATTAATCATGGAAATTAAAGAAACGGTGCATTTTTCAACTTGTTAAAAAAAACGTGTATAGCTACGTTCCGTTTAACGTTACACACTTCATTGAAGTTCAGAATATGCCCTTTCGCTTCATATCACTCAAAGAAACATAATTTTTAATTACTGTTATTTTATAAAAATAAAAGCTTATTATATACATAAAACTATCATGATTAAGTTATTTCATGTTTAGCTGTAATTTGATTCAATAACTAGTCATGGCTGCAAGGAACTCGAGCCGAGACCAACTACTTGCAGAGGACTACACACATGCGTGTGCTACAGTTTGTATAAAATAAACACGGTTCTTTAAAAAAAAAATCTTGGACGTATTAAACATTATATTTAACTTACCAAACTACATGTATATTCAGGGGCGAACTGACCCAGCCAGGAGCTCGAAAATTCCCGAAAGGCCCCCGCCGCGTCGTCCCTTTTGTCTTGTAAGCGTAATGTTACCTAATGATCGATACTAACACCTGGCTCCACGATTCGCTGTTGAAACTGTTAGACTCTTCAGCATAGGAAACACGTACATAGGATATTACACGTAACCTCTTAATAAAAACACATGTGCTTAGGTCAGGTGACTAAGGAGGCCAAATAACATAGGAGTCTCAGTTTTGGCAAGTTCCAGCACACAAAACGCTTTCTGATTCCCTGTCCACAGTATGATCTTTCGCAACTTCTACCGAGTTTTGCAATATTATTACCATTTTACCACACGCATAGTCTTAAAATAAAACACTACATCTAACACCAGTTGAACTAGTGATTTTCGTGAAGAAATGACCACATCGAAAGCTTATACTGTAGCAAGTCAATGCTCCGTAACAGACGTGACTCGCTTGGCACCAGAATGTGGTGCAATATTCATGTTCTAGTAGTACAAGAAATAATTCCTACTGTTTCACCCTTCCCGCAATGCTGCCAATATTGGTTTCAGGATTACAAGACTGACGTCTCTCTCGTCACCAGGGGTGAACACACTGAGTGGTTAGGAGAGAAATTTGGAGAATTTCTTCATCAGCTGATACGTGTTTGTCTTAATTATTGTACTAACGTGTTCGGAAATCCTGGAAACATTTATGAATAACCATTTTGAGTACTTTGTACAATATGATGTTAATTTGTAAGCTTTGAATTATTCATACTCAAAATTCATCGAGTATTTTTTTTTTAACGCTTACCTTTCATTTTTAAATGGAATTGTTATAAATAAGCACCAAGACCATACCTGTAATGAAAGAATGAACACTTATTAGACTTAACAGTCCTTCAAAATATGTTACAACAAAACTCAAAGCAACTTTTAAATATAAAACCCTATAAAGACATGGCGTTCCTTAAGCTTAAAGAAGCCATGTAAAACAACAGATAAATAAATAAAAATGTACATATTATAGGGAGCAAAATACAAAAGGAAACTTTTCTTATAAGGAAAGGCTAATAAGATAAGTTTAGATAAAATGAACCACTTTCAATACCGTATAAAAGTTGAAGGGAAATGTTCACGCTGGTTATATTAAAATAAACAGTACATATTTATGATAATTCTACCTTCTCTTATCTTCCATCATAAAAAAAGGATCGATATATGGAGCGAATTGATCAAAAGGATCCGAAAGATATAAAATTATTCACTTCAAAGAGTCTAGGAGGCCCCAGCCCCCATACAAATCTAAAGTTAACGGTCTGTGTTCTGACCAAAGTGTGCAGATTTGTAACTCTGAAAATACATCAGCCATTTTCTATGAACTTAAGTGTACATGTCACCACCACCCCCTCATGCACAAAAAAAAAATACTGAGCAGTCGTAGTTCAGTTGGCTTACCAATCGGAAGGTCGTGGGAACAATCACAGTGACCGCTTGTCCTGACTGAGGTTTGTCCTCAGTTATACCAGACAAATGCACGAATGGTACCTACAAACTAGGCTCTGGTCGATCACCTTCCATCATCTTCCTCTCCTTCACCCTTTTCCGGCGTGAGCCTGAGATGCCTAAAGGCCATAAATCAATTGAATTTAATACTACACACACACAAGCACGGAGAGAGAGAGAGAGAGAGAGAGAGATTTTGGCTTATTTTCCACCTTCATTTTTTCTCTTTAGTTTCACGGCTAAATACCAATAAATATTTTATGTGACCTGTATTTTCTCTATTTTATTAAAGTGACATTAAGTTGCATTTACCACCAACATTAAAAGAAAAAAAAGATTCGGCTCTAGACCACCCTTTAACTCAACATTCCTCTGTGAAGGTGGTGTCTAGGGTCAAATGGGGATTTAATTGGGAACCGAGGGCCTCACTTAACTAGGATTTGCACCCAGATTACTTGGGGTATTCCGTTCGCCGCTAATGCGACAGGATTTTCTCTCGAAGTACATCCCAGTTCTACCTCTTCCTACTCAGCTATATTTACATTAACGGTTCAAACCGATCGACCGTTAAACAACTGTCTTTTTCAATGAGTATGTCACCACACGCTATACAGAGGCGAGGATTTAATGCGACCTACTATTCGCATCCTCAGAACAAGAAGAAAGAAAAAAACACTGTCAACATTGGATTACGTACGAGAAACCCAATAAAATCGACAATGGATGGCGTCCTAAAAAAATCAATTTGATGGCTGATAGAAATAAGGTTTCACTTTATTTTTTGTTAACCAATGCGTTTATTGATTGTATCTACAAAATACAGGAGAGCCGAAAAATAAGATCGTTATATTTTGCGTTTTATCTTGTTTTTTTTTTAAATAAAGAACATTCCAAAGAAATTTTAAGTAAAGTTTTCATTTCTTAAATATGAAGGATTTGTAAACAGGATGCAGTATTTATGTTAAGCAAAGTTTAATCTATTTTTTTTTTTTCGAAACTCTTCTTTTCAGTAAATTACAATCAAATTACCATAATTCAGTCAAATTTTAAGATATTTCTATAATTTTGGCGGCAAATTGTTAGGAATTATATTGTCAATACTCAGTTAATAACTTAATTTTGACAAATTCCAACAAATGGTCCCTTTTCATTTTTCGCACCACAAATATAGTTATGTAGGTCTACACTCCACCATAAAATTTGCTTCAGTTTGTACATTCACAGCACACGTTTCCAAGGAAATCCAGTGACAACGAAAGGAAATACAGAAGTTAAACAAACAATTAAGACCATCTCTGCAAGAATGGGGTAAGTAAACTGCTTTACCATTTTTTTTTTTAATCCTTAAACTGTTTTAGCAAAGTAAAATCTTAAATATTGTATATAAAACGCATATTATATTTATACGTTTCAACGACAACAACTTCAGGGCGATACTCCTTCTGGGTAGGAATGTCTCGAGCGAGAAATAGCTCTTTAGAATAAAACTTTGGTAAACCTTATTTTTATATTGGGAAATCTAGTAACTTTGGACTTCGGCCCGTCACGATTCGCCTTTAGCTCTTAAAATCCACACCCACACCTTCTCTGGGACCCGAACCCGAGACCTTCGAGCCGATATCCTACCGCCTCAGACCGCTCGGCCATCCAGCCGGCAGCTCTTTAGAATGCTCATGTGTAAAACCCTGAAGTAACGTCATGTCTTGAACAGTGAACAGTTAGGGTTAGTTCTACAATCGACCGCTAAACTTCTAATCAGCGCTAAGTTGAGGCCAACTCTCATTTTGGGTACTCTCATTGGCCAAAATCAGACTTGGCCTCAACTTAGCGCTGACTAGATGTTTAGCGGTGGATTGTAGAACTGACCCTTAGTGTGCTCTAAATACGGAAAGCTTACTCGGCAACTAAGGCGTCCGTGTGCTGGGTGAGAGGCTCGGGTTCGATCCCATACTGGCCAAATTCTTCTTCTTCTTTTTATAGAACATTACTATACAGTGACATTACTTACTAATAAATGCTATCAGGCTCCTTTTATAAGCATTTTCAAAATTTTATACATGCTTCACGGACATGTAATGCCGAGTGACCGAAGGTGGGTCGGTCACTCGGCAGGTTAGATTTTTTTTAAAAATTATTATAACATCGCACTTTTGGGGCTCCTTAAAAATGTAAAACACACCAAAAGTAGTTGAAATCATAACGGACACGGCATTTTTGGATGGAATAGTCTCTTGCGAGAGTAAAAAAAAAACCCAGGAAGTACCGTTCCTCACTTGAAATGCTCGTTTCTGGATATACAAAGCAATTATTGTGGAATATACTTTATTCCCGCTTTGTCATACGGCTCTGAAGAATATGCTATCTCAATTTACGTTACAATAGTCTTGATAAAAAAAAATGCATATGTATTACTTTCAATATTTGTAAATAACTAATTATGGTATATGAAATAAGTCACTTTTAATTTCACAATAGATTTATTCGAGAAAGCCTAAGCAGATTTAGACAGAAGCTTTCTCACAAATTTCTCTTCAGAGGAAAGATTGTTTGATGGGAGCGATTCACAACCACATAATAATTGAAAAAAAAAAAATTGGTCATTTCTTCAAACCAGACGGAGGTACTTTACAAACCTTTTGCTCATGGATGAAAATGTGTGTGTGTAAAAGACAGAAAGAGGAAAAATAGAGAAAGAGAGACAAGGAAGAAAGTTGAAGAAAGAGAAGGAAAGAGGAAAGAAACAGGAAGGAAGTGAAAGAAAGACATAAAAGGAGAGAAAGAAGGGAAAGAAAGTGAAATAAAGTAAGAAAGAGAAATAAATAAAAGGAAGAATGGAAGTGAAAGAAAAAGGAAGGAAGGAAGAGAAAGAGAGAAAGAAAGGACGAACAAAAGAAAGAAAGGGATAAATGGAGGAAGAAGGGATAAAAGAGAAAGAAAAAAAGAGAGAAAGAAAGGGAAATAAATAAGTAAATGGATTAAGAAGGGATAAAGAAGAAAGAAACAAAAGAGGAAGAAAGTGCAAAAGAACGAAAGGGAAATAAATAAATGGAGGAAGAAGGGATAAAAGGGAAAGAAAAGAAAGAGAATATAACTGGAAATAAAAGAAAGAGAGAAAGAAAGACAGGAAGGGAAAAAAAGAAAGGAAGAAAAAGAGACAGAAAGAACAAGAAAGAAAGAAATAGAGGAAATAAAGTAAATTTGTTTTGCCTGCCATCTATCAACACCATACGTGTTGAATTATACTGTCAAGTGATTTAATGAAGGAAAGTTTTCTGTTTTTCGTTTTCTGCGTGTCTTGTCAGATTTTCAACTTTATTGGCTAAAAAGTAGTTAATGGTGGGCACCATCACTATGCAAAATTTGGTCAAGATCGGGTAAGCCATTTCAGAGGAGAAGTTCTGCAAATGAAATTCGAAATAACATCTTAAGGATCTTCGCTCTAATAATATTATTCAAAGCTTAAATAATAATAGTTAAGCACATATTATAGCATGTTACACACAGAATACGTAACGGCTCTCTTTGTTAAGTGTAAAACTTACGTGAAGATCTATTGTTTCAGAAGAGCAAAACCACAACAGAACACAAACGATGAACATTTCCCAAAAAGAATGTTGTTAATTATTCTCTCCTGTTTCCACCAACCATGCAATAGCATAAACAAGCGAAAAGTGAGCTTGTTTTGTGAAACTCAAGTCACGCAGTTCAAAGGAAGACCACAAGGAGAGAGAGAGAGAGAGAGAAAGAAATTCGTAGAAGACATAACGCAAGACACAAGAACGAAGCAAAACCAGAAACGGGATGTTTTTGTCACAATCTTCCTTCCTTTTCACGTGCACGCACAAAAACCATTAGACGAAATACCGAAATCAAAATGACGAACTAAATAGCGCTTTCTCCCCGTTAAACAAACAAACATGTATGTATTAGCACGCGAAAACCATACTGTGAGGAGTGATGTTCACAATGGGGGGGGGGGACTAAAGTCTTACGTCAGATCCGGCAGGTTGCCACGGTAACCCGCCATCTTATAGTCTAAACAAACAACCGGGTGGTTTAGCAGTAAGTTTGTAGTGTACGATATTCAACAACTCGTTATGGTTTTGTGTCAGATTGTTATCATTACAATGCAAGAGACACGTGTTGCTTTTTTTACATTCTTTTCCTTAGTTCACACGAATTCGTGGTGTGCTCAAGTCTTGCAACGTTAACTCATTTCCCAACGTCATATAATGACGAAAATTTGCACAGCGATGTAAGTCGGGTGACAATACAATATTCTATTGTTACTTTCATATATTTCTATATTTAAAAGCATATTTTAATATTTTTTTAAAATATTATCCATAAATACTAGCCTGCAACGATGCAGCGTTAGACTGGATGCATAACACTTTAGGATTTGGGTTAACAAATTAATTTTAAAAAAAAACTTTAAAAACACAATTTTCTTAAACAATTCGTACTAAAAAGTAAAATGATAATTTTGTTTATGCATGAGTAAAAAGAAAGGCATGAAGCGCGCTAATTCAAGAAGTTATATTGTATATGGGAGAACGCCTCATGCTTTTATTTTAGTCATGCATAAACAAAATTATTTTTTACTATTTTAGTACGAATTGTTTAAGAAAATTATGTTTTTAAAAAGTTTTATTATTATTTTTTCTCTGTTTCCAAATAACTGGAACTAAAGAAGGAAGTGGAAGGATCCAATTTCGTACGTAAACAAATTTCACGCATCAAATCTCGGCCATACGTAAGCAAATGTATATGTTTGGACTCCAGCCACAGCATTTTCTACTGTTTCAATCACTTTTCGCTCGTCACCGAAATAATCAACAGTTCGTAAAATATTAACAGCTATCACTTCCACAACTGATTTTCTTCCTTTCTGCTATCAAACTTACTGTTTGTTTAGACTTGGCCTCCGTCCGTTGCTATGGTAACCAACCGGATGTGGCGTCAAGACTTTAGTTCTCCATTCTGAAAGCATTTGAAGGGCACACATTTTTCTGCTCTGAACATCGACAGTTGCTGCAAACCAGAGGTTTCAGGCGCAACCATAAACACTTTCCCTAAAGGGTCTAAAGAAGATGCAGGACAGCTCCCAAGGAGATATGTTCAATAACTGAAAAGTTCCATTCCTCTACGATTGTGTTTTCTTAGTATAAAGCTCACGACTTTAACAGCATCTCCTCGTATAAAAATAATAATCGCTGTGAGTTATTTTAGTCTGTCACGTTCGAATGCATTCGTGCCAACGTTCTCATATTTAAAAGCGACCACAATCTTAGAAGTGCACTCAGACGAATGTGACTGTCACGAGCCGCCCCTTCCTCCATCCAAGATAACATCATGCATCTTGTATGTATACGCTTTCAAGTTTCGCATCTTGCATCAGTAAAATCTAGCTCGGTACGAAGTGCAAAGAAAAAAAAAGAAAAAATGCATTTGGTTCGAAATGAAACACAAACTTCTTTTTACTAAACTTGTTTGACGGTATCTTCTTACAAGAATTCAAAGCTGCGCTTGCAACAACAGTATGATGCTTTTGCATTCCTCTTTCTTTCGCCCTTTCATCCAACGCTGGCAACCTGTGTTGCCAGCTCTTACCGTTAAAAAGAAGCTAGATTCAGGTTTGAAAGTCGCTAAGCGATATGTCTAAATGGGGACCCGGAAACCATGGTTCTTACAGCATTAACAGGTAAAAGCATAACATATAATTGGCAGAAGCGTTCCTTTTCTGTAAATCTAACGCCAGAGGTTCAAAGCATTTCTTATCTCTGATACAAATTAATGTTTTGAACAGCAAATTATCTGTTCAGCAACTTGATTTTTTAGCATATTGTTCGAACGAGCGAGTGACAACGAAAATATGTTGCCAATTTGAAGATATACGGTGCAAAATGTCTTATTCAAAGACAGAAATATCTAAATAGTAAATGACGGGTAACAAAGCTATAAATCAACATTTGGTAACAACGCAAATTGTTGATATTTGGGGAATAGTCCTCTTAAAATTCACAATGCCGCTTTTTTTTTTTTTTTTTTTACAGCAGGGGGATGCCTATAGAACTAACTTCTGCTGCATAACAAAAGTATTGAGGTGGTGTCCCAGTTACATATGAACTTTCTGTTCAAAGTCTGTGTCATCTGCAAGACGTTTACCGCCAAAGTGAGCTTTAATTGGACCCAACAAGTGAAAATCACATGGGGCTATATCAGGGTTGTACGGTGGTTGTTGTAATTAAAAGTTGGCACCAAAATTTCCCAAGAATCTCCTCGATCTGATGTGCCACGTGTCCCACTGCTCCTATAACGTTACTCCAGCCATTTTCACACTGCATTGGCACACCCTTCATGATTGATGTTGCTCACACTGACTCTGTTCGAAATATGAGTGTTCTGCTACCTGGTGGCACTTCTTCAAAATACTAACAACTATTTATCGTTATCCCCAGCGGCGTATTCTCCATGGAATGCAAGGCATGCATTGCATGCCTTCGGATTCTAGGTTATTTATTTTATTATTTTCTATGGAGAAATCAGAAAAGATTTTGAGAAATTACGAAACTTCGCCTGATATCCTGGACCAGAACCCGCAATAGTTTACGAAACCGTTCACGTGTGGCGCTGCAGTATTCTCGTCTATGTATGTGGGCGTCTACTCAAGATCTTTGTCGTCCGCTCGCCTGTGAACGTGTGTTTTATTGGGTGAATGAAGCGGGAGAAATCCAAAATGCATGCAACGCTAGAAGTTGCATTCAGCATAGTTGCCATCTAGCTAATGTGTGTGTTGCAGCGCTGCCAGGTGCCAATGTATGTGGAATTCCACAAAATGTATGTAATTTTAGCAGTTGTGTGTAAATTGCGTGGAGTGGAATTCTGTGTGGAATATCTGTGGATTTTTGTATTTCCAGAAAAATCACAAGATAAACTTCTAGATGTGTTATATACTCTTATTTTCTTGACTTTACTGAGGATACTTCCTAATTTTGCCTTTCATCTAGAAAAGGATAAAGGTTATGAATAACTTAATTATTTCCTCCTTAGTGGCAGCTGTAATTTCCGTGAGCGGCAACAGATGATCATTTTTGTTTCAAATTCTTTCTTGCTCTCTATGTCTTGTGTATACCTGCCACGCCATCCTATTCTTTTTATGTAGGAAAATATATTTACCACCCAAACAAGAAGAAATTATCACCTTTCCGGTAACCTTTTTCAAGAGCTCATCGTTGAAAACTGGCATCCGATTGAAAAACTTTTAAATCACCTGTGAAACTACCATGTGTCGAACTTAGTCACTCGAGGTCTATGACAGTAAGAGAGAGGGAATTGCAAGTTTGTAAAGAACAATTAGATGAAAGCCATCTCTAATTCACATACATACTTCTTAATAATAATAATAGTAATATTAATAACATTGCATGCCCAAACTCAAAAGTCAGGATACGCCACTGGTTATCCCCTACCAGTTTGTAAACACTTAACTGACTTCTTCCCGTAGAAAATCCTAAAAATGGATTTAGATAGCAGTCACGAGAATCTCTATACTTTCAACATCTCGAACTGAAGATATTGAAAATACTCGTACAAAGGCTCTCCGAAATGGATTTTTTTACCACATTATATTAACTTGATACAAAAGGCGCTCAAAATGTTTTGCGCAATGGGCCATAACTTCGTTAATAGTAGCACTAGGACCATGACATTTTGTGTTCATGTACTTGTGTCCTTTATGTATATACGCATGTTACTCGATGTGTCCTCCATCCGCTGTGACACACTTAGCCCACCGTTCTTTCCATGCCGTAAATTTTTTTTGGTCACAAGGGAACAGAAAGCAAAAAGGAAGGAAATTTATCTCGAACTCCAGAACACGTTCAGTGGTGACTCTCCACAATGCTTTGATGATGTGATCACAGACAATATTTCATATGGATTCTGGGAGCAAAACGCAGTACATGGAATGGCGTCATTCCGGTTCTCCACGGAAGATAAAACCAAAACTCACCAGATCAGCGGACAAATTAATGGCACTATTCTTCTGGGATCACCGTGGCGTAATCTTCATCGATTTTTTGGAACATAGCGCAACAATTAATAAGAAGCGGTATTGTTTGTCACTGGCAAAGCTGCGACGTACTTAAGACAAAGAGATCAGAGTTCCAAAACAAAGACATCAAACTGCACCAAGATAATGCGAGGCCTCACTCTGTCAATCACACACAGCAGAAAACCAGAAGTATGGGATGGGAAGTGGTCCCTCAACCCCCCCTATAGTCTGGACCTGGCCCCATCCGATTTCTTTCTGTTTGGTCGTCTGAAGGCCCACCTTCGTGGTAGGCAATTTTCCAGTGACCAAGAACACATTCTCTGTGTGAAACAGTGGTATAATAGTCAGCGTCCGGGGTTTTACCAAAGAGCATTTACGGAATGGAAAAAAAGGTGGGCTAAATGTGTCACAGAGGATGTAGGATACACTGAGTAACATAAGTATGTACATAAAGTACACAAGTACATGCACACAAAATTTCATGCTCCTAGTGCTACTGTTATAAAAGTTATGGCCCATTGTACAAAACTTTTTTGAGCGCCATTTGTATATCTGTCCACTTCAAATCTTCACCCACTTCGGATTATCCAAACGACTTGACTTTGCACACTTGTGTGTGTATGCTTGACAACAATACAGAAATAGTAAAAAATAATAATAATAATTTTAAAATCCTAGATGGCCGTATCCCATGTCGAAAATCTCTTATCCTTGCCAGAAGTGCCAGCAAGATCCTGAACCCACTATCCTTCATGCTTCCTGGTCTATTAGTTAAAAAAAAAAACCTTTAAGACTTACAAAACTTCTTAGTGTATTAATACTTGTAAGTTTTATCAGAATTTGACTCCACTAAAAAGAGTGCAGTTGACAAAAAATCGGATCCTATAAGGATTAAGACAATCCAACTCTCACAAAAAAAAAAAAAAACTTTCTCGATTAGCTTCTAATATTGTCCTCCCAACGATGTCTCAGCTTTACCATTGGGTTTCCTAGCCATGATGCAATATAATCATCAATCCCCCCCCCCCCACTTTCTTTTGTATTGCATGGCCTACCCATCTTAGCCGTCGAGGTTTTATTCAGAAAATGCACTAAAATGTAGATTTTTTTCACCTTATTTATAACTTTTAGGATTATAGGTCTAAAAATAAAACCGTGGGGCGCTCTATAAAAATCAAAAGTCAGCCATACTGGATTACAAACATTTTTTTTAAAAAAGGACAACATGTCATCTAATATAACAAAACTAAATTATGTTCATTAGTTTCACAAGTTATTGGCAATAAAAAATAAATTAGAAACTGCATCAGAAATAATTTCACAGACATCACTGATGTATCCCTCCGCCTAGCAGTGCCATTTTTTTAAACTCGAAACAAACAGTAGTTTTGTTAAGTGCCAAGAATAAGATATGTATGGGGTTGTACACAAGACATAATGATGTAGAAATCCCATGAAGTATTGAAAGAAGAAGTGGATAAAGTACTTCGAGGGGATGAAGAATGCAAAATCGCCAGAAGATGGACTCACAGCACAGATGTTTAAATGGGGAGGTGAAAACATGAAAGAGGAGCTTCCAAAATTATTCTCGATGTGCCTGAGGAAGAGAGAAATACCCTCAAGTTGGAATAATGCTGTTATAATTTTATTGTACAAGAAAGGGGACAAAGAACGCGTAGAAAACTACAGACCAATTAGTTTACTGTCCGTTCTATACAAAATGATCACTAAAGTTATTTTGAATCGTATTGACTTGGATTTTAACCAGGGAAGGGAAAAAGCGGATTTCGTTGTGGATTTAGCACAATGGACCACATACAAACATTGAATGAAACACTATGTTTGGGACTCACAGATTTTGAAAAGGCTTTCGATTCTGTGTCCTTGGTAGCAGTACTTAAATCACTTGAACATCAAGGCATCGAAAGTGCATACATCGCGTTACTGCAAAACATCTACTCGACTGCTACATCTGTCATTAGACTACATCAAGAAAGTGAAAAATTTTAGTTGGAAAGGGGGTAAGGTAAGGAGATTCAATTTTTCCAAAACTGTTTTCTGAGGTCCTGGAGAGAGTGTTCCAAAATTTAAACTGGGATGAAGTTGGAATTAAAATTAATGGCGAGTATCTTCACCTACGATTCGCTGATGATATAGTTCTGTTTGCTTAAAGTGCAGAAGAACTACAAACCAGAATGAAAGAACTGAGTAATGAGAGTTCGAAAATAAGCCTTAAAATGAATTTAAGCAAAACAAAAGTAATGTACAATCAACATGCTGCAAAGAAGGAAATAAAGATTAACGGAGAGACAATAGGCATAGTTGATGAGTATGTTTACCTAGGTCAGCTCAAAATATCGAATGCTAAGTTGACGAATGAAATAAATAGATGTAAAATGGCGTTGAGTTCGTTTGGAAGACTACACTTTATTTTCAAAAGCAAACTACCAATGTGTTTCAAGCGTAAAGTTTATAATCAATGTGTTTTACCTGTGATGATGTACGGCTGTTAAACTTGGACATTGAATGCGCAAACGACTCAAAGATTGAGAGTCACACAAAGAGAAATGGAGAGATGCAAGCTAGGAATAACTAGGATGGACATGAAGACAAATTAATGGATTCGCGTACAAACAAAGGTAGAGGATGTAATCAAGACTGCGAAGAAGATGAAGTGGAGATGGGCCGGTCACATAGTTAGACAAACAACGACAAATGTACTACATTAGATTCTTCGAGAAAAGAAACGACCGAGACGACGTCCAAATGCAAGATGGATAGATGAAATCAAGCGTTTTTCAGGAGCTACATGGATGAGGATAGCAGCAGACCGAGATATGTGGAAAGAAAAGTGGGAGGCCTTCATCTAGCAGTGGATAGAAAACGGCTGAATATGGTAATAATGATACACAAGAAACTAAGAAGAGAAATCGAGGACAGTTACTAAAACAACATAAGGGAGATGTGAGATTTAAAAAAGGAAAGAAGTGTGATGTGTAAACAATGCTACGAACCGAAGCATGAAATCACATGGGAAGAAACTCTAGAAGAAGAAAGAACATCATTGGTAACAAAATGGGGAGTTAGAAAGAGAAAGAATAATAAAGGAAATGGATAATATAGTTATGAAGTGAAACGAAAGATACTAAGAATTCTTCAGAGAGTAGTTGAAGAGAGAGAAAAAAGGAAGCATGAAACAAGTTAGCGGTGTTGATCACGTCCACCATCTGCGTTTACTCCTTGCATTGATTTACATGGGAATTATTTTATTCGTCTCTTGGGAATGGAACTTCTAACTTCTATTTTCACCTAATTCTTTGTCATGTTTTATATAAATGTACAGGATAAGTCAAAATGATGGACCCGATTTCATAAATTTATTTTGTGAAATATAATAAACATATCTTAATGTGAGCTACGCGCAAGGAAAGGCAAAAGTTCAAAGTTTAGTTGAATTTAGTTTATGTCCCGCGTGGTTGCATTGTCTACCGCTACGCGGCAACGAAAATGGCGCTGACTGGAGAGCAGAAATCGTTCTGTGTGCTGGATTACCATGTAAACAACTCTGTGATGAGTGTTCAACGGCATTTCCGTACCAAGTATGGCAGAGACCCACCTACTGGAAAAAACATTCGTACGTGGTATGCAGCATCTGTAAGCGAAAATCGACTGGCCGTCCTTCAGCTGAGGAAGAGACAGTGGAACGTGTTCGCGCCAGTTTTGTGCGGAGTCCACAGAAGTCTACCTACCGGGCAGCGAGGGAACTTGAAATGCCACAGAAAACTGTATGGCGAATTCTGCGGAAACGTTTACAAATGAAATCCTATCGCTTGCAACTGCTACAAGCCTTAAGAGACACTGATTATGCTGCTCGAGCGTCTTTCTGTGCTGATTTTCTCACGTTAATGGAAGAGGATGGGTTCGCCGAAAGGTTACGTTACAGTGATGAAGCGGTGTTTCACCTTTCTGGGAATGTGAATAGACACAACGTAAGGATCTGGGGAACTGATAATCCCCACGTAGTTGTGGAACACCAA